>JANKKB010029651.1:0-27561 GCA_026225775.1 Bursera palmeri | reverse complement strand
GTATCATCCTCTCCTATAAAGGTGATAAGTACGGAAGGTAACTTGACCATGAACATGTTCTTTACGATATATATTATCAAACTATACTTAAAAACCTAATTATCTACCTATCTCATATTGCATCTAGCCTAAATATTAATTTAACAAGTAGCGTATAAGAGATTAGAACATTAATCTACCCGTCTAGTCATTTTGATTAACTATGCATTGTGACAGAACAGGAGAAGAGTCAAAGAATGCCGCCTAATTGAGTGGAATTTTCAGTTTTTAGTACTTTCCAAACTTACGACTAAGAGTATTCCATCGGAATCTTCTCTTTGGTTCGGCGTATATGAGAATCTTGTGCCCCTCCACCGGGTCTTTTACTCTTGATCATTATTGCATGGTCAGACTTGGATGATGCAGATGCAATTGATCTGATCATATTCTAAGTTAGACAAATCAATCGAAAGACAAGTACTTAATAAATATACTCTTAATTAAAAATTAAATATTTTCAATTTTTTTTTTTTATATATACAAAAAGTAATTTGAGTCAAACATATATTTTCCACACACCTTTAAATTACAAGACTACGATGTTACTTTGTCAATATTCCATGATGCACTGGTAGTTGAGAGTAGGCTGTTATACCTCTTTTTCTTCTTTCCTTTAATTGTCCGTCTCTATTGCTTTTTTCTTCTTTGTCTTTATGTATATCTAGTCCTTTCGACAATATAATGGTCATCTAAATAATAAATTAAATGTCGAACTATTTGAAATTAATTTTTGAACTTGAACTTTTTACACTCCTCCATAAATATTGTTGGTCCCCTTTGAGAGTCGGCTTAACGAAAATTTTAGGTTAGAGACAAAAATTTAAATTAGGTCTTTCTAAATTAATTAAAAAAATTATTGATTTACATTCTTATACATAAATTTATATTTTGTAATTCATTATAGTGTCTGAACTCTTATTATATTTTCAAACTAATAATTTATTTATTTCAATTTTATATACAATCATAACTATTATTTTTGTAGAAGAGAGAATATATATGGAATAAAAATTTTAATCAAAGTAAAAATATTTAACCTTTAATTTGAAAATTGAAAGAGATTATGGAGCTTCGAAAAAAATTAACTAGATTTCAGTGATAATAAAAACTTATGTGAAAATAGATAATATAATCAAATAATTTAAGGTGTATCTATCCAATATCAGATCCAACAATTGTAGTCATGGGCCGTGAGTTATTTATTCCCACAAGAAATTAGCAATTCTGTCATGGGCTAGATGCCCACCCTGGCCCAATCCACTACCAAGAGGCCGGGAAAACCTACTGATCCAAAACGAAGAAAATCTAGTTGCACCCTTCCACTCCTCCGAAAACAAATAAATAAATAAATAAATTCATAAAATATTCAACAACCACATAAAAGGATGTTTTAAGTTTTGAATTTTTAAATGGTATTTTCAACACTGTGCAGGGGGCATTTTTGGTATTAGTCTTTTAAAATAGGAGGGGATTTTTAATGATACTTTTCGAAATCTTGGGGGTAGAAAGGATGATAAATAGGGGTTTTCAGTGATCCTTGAAAACATCGGAGGACTTCGTATTTACCTTTTAAAGCCGCTGAATTTTTTAAAATTTAAAATTAAAATTAAACAACCCCCAATACGTGTTTTCTAAAAAGGTTCTAATTTTATTTTTTATTTTTTTTTGAAAATTTAAAATTTTTAAACATTGTGAGGAATGTAAGGAGGTAATTTAAAAAATAAATAAATAAAACTTAAAAGGTAAAAATGATGATAAACGAATAATACTATACTTACAAACTTTTCTTAGTATTTTTTGAAAACATTGGGAGACTTTGAGATTAGCAAAATTCTTAGGAGGGATCAAAAAATTTACCAAAGAAAAAATGAAAAAAAGGTTTAACAATAGTCAAAAGTGACCAAAAAGTCAGGTTTTGTATGCCTTTCAGGTCAATAGAAGAATACAAGTAACCATGCACTATTACATTAATTTATCAACTAAATGGCCCTGATAGGCGAAGATTCTTGCGTGCTCAATCAGAAGTAATACATTTTGAGTCACAACGCTCAAATAAGCAGCAGCCAAGCAATGGGCAGTAGACTGTGTTTGAATTTTAATGACAAAAAGCCGGTCCACTCATTGTCTTTACTGGCGAATTTTATGCGTTTCCAAACTTTCAATAGAGTACCCAAAATCAAAGACACGAGTGACATACATTGAATACAAGTTAATATTTTATCTTCTGATGAGTTTTCATCGTTGCTGCCAGGTGCTCCAATGGGCATGAACTCCACCCACCATTCCAACTTTGAATTGCAAGTTGACTGAAAGAAGAGGATGACCCAATTGCCTTTCTTTGATATAAGGTCATTTTCAGAAACTATTGATTTATGTTCTACGTGTTATGAGGAAGAGAAAGAAAAAGACTAAGCGTTTTGATATTTTGAACACCCTTTATGACTTTTAAATTTGATTGAAATTAATGAGATTTTAGTCAGCAGACATTATAGTGTTAGTTGAGTGAAAAGATGTCCATAATAGGAAGTGATAAGAAATGGGAGTAATTGCATTTCATGAAATCTTTGGGAGAAAGTGAATTTAATGAGCTATAGGGAGCTAAATGTAATTTATCCGAAAAGAATGAAACACAAGTAAAAGCTGGTCAGTCTGGCGTAAGTGAGCCCATACAGATTGTGTAATCAAGTGGAGCCATAACGCACCAGAAGACAAAAAGATAACAAATATAAAAATAGAGAATTGAAGCAGAGTGAAGAAGCAACGATATCAAGGGGATTGCTGAACAATCTCTCCATATCTTGAGGGTGACTGCCATAATGATATTCAATTATGTTTTACCCCACCATCCCAAATCTGGTATTTGATTGTTCCTAGATTCAATCTATGATTATCTACCTTAATTTCGTTGCAAACTATGATATCCTTTTGTTTACTAGAAGGGTAAGTAAGCCTCTAATTCTCTTGATTTACAATGATTACATAGATTTTTCATAATACAAATTCAATAAAATTATCAAATTTTTTCGCGGTTAATGTTATTGAATTTATATAATCATTTTATCTTATAGCTAAAAATTTTAAATCCTTTATACATCAATAATTTTTTAAAAGATATCTTTCAATATTAATATTAATATGATAACGTTATTAAGTTTCTCCGTATTTATAAGTTTTTAAAGAAATAGAAATTAACCCAGAAGCCTTGTAGTTGAATTGAGACATATAAGTTGAAGAATCAGAACCCATTCTCATAAAGTGAAAAGTGAAAATCGGAAAGAGTAGTTTGAAAAATAAAGCATACAACACCAGCAGCTAGATTAGGCAATAATGTGTGATGAAAGCCTCTACATATCTATGTTTTTTTTAACAATTGTGCTATCAGTAGTGATAGTAAGTGGCAATCAATTGAAAACAGTCACACACAGTTTAATTATACTAACGAGTTAGTGGCCAACTTGTGTTCATGAGCCAATGTGTATGGCCGAGATCATTGGGAATGTCATTGTATCTATTACTTGCAGTCTGGGGATGCTCAAGGATTCTGGTTTTCCCATACCCCACAAACAGATACCTTTCTTGTCAACTACTCTGCAACCCATTCACCGTTCGCTAGCCAAAAATATATTATTTTACTCTGAAAAAGAAACAAACGAAACCAAGATTCCATCCCCCTTGCCCATCAATCATCAATGCCCCACGACAATTTCCTTTTACTTTCTATACTATATTCTATGCTTTTTCTGCATTAACCATAGTTAATCAATTAGAAACTAGCCATATGATACGATCATTAGGCATGTACAGAAGGGAACTTATTCATGTGCTGTGTGGTGATTTAACCTTTCGTCTTTTGATTAAAAGAATATTGGTGATGACTGGATAAAAGTTTGATGAACATGGTGTGTGTGATGTCAGAAACATTATCGATCGTTTGATGTTCATGAAAGCATTGGTTTGTATGTCTTTTTCCTTCTCTTTTTGAGTCATGGATAAGAGAAGAGATGACTATACATAATTTCTCATCATTCATCTTTAGCATCAATAATTTTTATTATAAACCACTTGTTATAGGTAATGATGAGTGGTGTGATGACCTCTTACATCAAAAAATCCAATGATGTATCTCCTTGGAGCCTCGAATTAAAGATTACTTGAGAGTAAACACAGAAAATGTACAGCCAATCACCCTCAAATTAAAATTTGAAACTCATTTTATAGGAAAAGAAGAAAAAAAATCTCTACTAAATTTGATAAAATGGAGAAGCATGAGAAAGTATAGAATAGGGTGCAAGCAAATCCAAGAGTGAGTTAAAGGTAAGGCAAGGCACAGAAAGAATTTAATTAACAAAACAAAAAGCTTGTAATATTATTGATGAGATGATTAATTAAACCAAGCAAAAGCCAGAAAGCCACACACAAGGCATAAATTCTTTGCTTCAAAGCATCAAAATTTGGGGAGAAATTTTCTCTCTCCTCCAAGCTCCAAGCTATACTACGCCAATCTACGTACGTAGTACTATTACTACTACAACACACATACATGAAACAAACAAACAAATAATAATTAAAATTAAATTAAATGAAAAGAATAATAATGAAAGGTCTTTAATGAGCTACAAACAAACCAAAAATCTCAATTAAATAGTAATAATCCTAATCTCCTCCTCCCAAACAGCCCTTTTAAGTGCAGTGTAAGCCAACAACCGTTCACCAAATCTCTCATCTCTCTCTCTCTCTCTCTCTCCCTCTCCCTCTCTCTCTCTCTCTGTGTATATCAAAAACCTGTGCATCAATGGCGTAAAGCAACACCAATATCCTTGCGTGCGCGAAACCATTCAAAGACAAAGCAAATAAAACAACACATAAAACACAAACAAAGAATCAACAACGTTAAGACATCCCATATTGCAAACACATAAACTTTTCTCATCATAATCCAGCTTTTGTGGTAGCTATCGTTTTTTAAAAGTACTTGTTTGGTTGCATGTATGTATCTGTATGTGTTATGAAGAGAGAAATTTATAAAACAAGAAGCTGTCAACCTGGGAAAGGCCGGAGAGTATTTTTTGGAAGGGATATTTGATTGCATCCATGAAATCACTACGGCCCTCGCTTTCGCTAGGATGAGCGATTCTGCTTACAGGGTTGAAACCACGTCGCGTCTTGCTCAATGGCGGATAGAAAACTTGGCTTCTTGCACCTACCGCAAGTCCGATCCTTTCAAGATCGGCAAGTGGAACTGGTTCGTATTTTTCATCAATTTCTCTTCTTTGAATTTCGTTTGTATCGGTTTCCCAGGTGGGTGGTTTCGGTTTTCTGTTATGTTTGTTATGAGAGTGAAAAGAGAAATTTTTTATGGTCTGTTTGGTTGTGGAGAAAGTGTGGGAAAAGGGAAAGAATGGAAGTGTAACTGTTCACTACCCTGTTTTGCTCTGTTTTGGGATTTTTTTTTTAATTCATCTTTCTTCTGTGTGTGTTGTGGAATTGAAGGCATCTAGCAGTGGAGAAGAGCAAGATGTTATTCGTTAAATTGTATCCAGAGATTTCGAATTTAACAAAAGAGAATCCTCCAATTGCTTCTTTCATTATCCGAGTGGTCTGCTCTACTGGAGATCGCAGGTCCTTGGCTCATCCAGGTAATGGTTAAATCAATCTTGTTTCGTACTTAATTTTTCTGGAAAGTAAAGATTGTTTTTACACTTTTTAATCTTTCAATTAACACATTGCTGTGAATTAATGATGAAAAGGTTTAAAGGACAGAGTTGATGATTAATTGCTGTTATTTTAGTGGATAAACTGGGAAGAAATGCAGAACTATTTTAGTTATTTTCGATGTTTTCATTACAATTATGTTATTTTCCTTTCAAGAATATGCTAATATTTGATGAATTGGCACTGATTTTAGTGGATGCAAATTGTTTCTTATCATTTCGTTTAGCATCTTCAAAGTTCCCAACAGTTTTTTTGGCAAGTTGTTTGTGTTTTTCACTTCATTCAACTCTTAATTTGTATGCAGAAATCACAGACAAGGTGCTCAAGAACAACGACGATTTTGTTTGGGCAATTGAGGTTCCATTAAGTGGGAAAATCATCATCGACGTTGAGTTTCTTGATTTGAAGATTTTACCTCCAGACGTATGCATCCTTTGCCTGCTACATTTCTTTGCCCCCAAAGGATTGCTTTTGCTATAAAGATGAACTGGGCTAGAATTTCTCTATCAACATTGAACTGAATGTTTTAAATATTTTATGTATCAATCTTTCGTTTTTAGTATTGTGTGAAGCATTTTCCTGGTTAAATAGGAGTAGACACAAAGTGAAATTGTCTAAACAAGATTTGTTTTGATACTATCATACCTATGTTAACAATTGTTATCTGTTGTAAAATTAACAGGGTGGGGAACCTTTCTCCATTTGGCTTGAAGGATTCACAAGGAAACGATCAAATGCAACAGCTCTTGCATCTCTTGGTCGAATGTTAACAGAAAACATCCATACAGACATCATTATTAATGCTTCTGATGGAAGCATTGGAGCTCATAGGGCTGTTCTTGCTGCAAGATCACCTGTTTTCTGCAGCATGTTTTCACATGACCTGAAAGAGAAAGAGCACTCCACCATAAACATCTCTGACATGTCATTCGAAGCTTGTCAAGCTTTTCTCAGTTACATTTATGGGAATATTGAACATGAAGATTTTCTAACCCACCGATTGGCACTTCTTGGTGCAGCTGATAAGTATGACATCTCTGACTTAAAGGAGGCATGCCATGACAGCCTTCTAGAGGATATTGATGCAAAAAATGTACTTGAGAGACTGCAAAATGCATCTCTATATGAATTGCCAAAACTGAAGAGCAGCTGCATGCAGTATCTTGTGAAGTTTGGCAAGATATTTGACATTCGAGATGATTTCAATGCCTTCTTGCAATGTGCCGATAGGGAATTGATAGCTGAAGTCTTTCAAGAAGTTCTTAATGCCTGGAAAGGTTTCTGAAAATTGAACCCACATAATGAAACAGAAGAAAATTACGAGTGTTTGCATATCCTAATGTGCCCATCAAACGGATTGTTAGATAACTTTAGTGTGCAGGGATTTGTTGCCATGAAGATGATTCTTTGTTCAGATTGATGGAATATGTTTATGCCTTCTGTGTACAGATATGTATTGGATTTCATGGCATAGACAGTTAATAGTATTCTTGAAACAGAGGAATACATATTCATGAATTGAAATGTTTTACTATTAATAGAAAAGATTTGATACATATGTACTGCTTTGACTCTGAACTGGAGTTAACCTGGATTAACTCTATCAGTACAGACAAGACTTGACATTGCCTTATCATTGAAGATGCAAACATGAGACACTCAAAGAAGGCCAGGCCATCAATACTAATCACTTCTCGTGGCCATCAATATTGATCTGTTCATTAAAGCAAGTAGCAGAATCAACATAAATCTGCAAACTATCTTTCTAGTATAGCTACAGCTTTCCAGTCCCTATACTAATTAATTGGTATTAGCAGTGGAACTTTAATCATCAAATTGGGCTGAGAACTGAGTAATTTCACTGTGAGATTTAGTTCAATGCACATAATTGCAAACTTTAATAGCATGGCTGCCAGAGACCTATAAATTGCAGAAAGACAAGGAAAGAGTCCAGAAGAGAACAATATTATAAACCTTAACCAGTAATCAGCAGTGCTATCTTTCACAAAACACTCATGTTATCTTTATTTTTAGTTTCTTCCTGGGAAACCGCTGCCGTCAGAAACAATTTCCAACAAACTTTTGTTCTTGGAAAAGCAATAGTATCCCAGATTTGCATATCTCGAAAAACTGAAGCTTTGTATATAGGAAACGTGTTATGAGCAAATATCACAGTATTTTATACATATACAAGTCAAAGCAACGATAATTTCTTGAATATCAAGACCAAATTAACAGACCAAAACTCAGCATATATGAGGAGCAAAGCAACAATTTAACATACAGCTTTTCTGGTATAAAGAGCAATTAAGGACTCACCTGTAAGGGGAATCTCTGGTTCTTGAAATTGTTGTTGCAACTCAAATATTCTAATTATGACTTAGCGGTGTATGGATGGTTGTTATAGTCACAGAATAAGAATATGGAGGGAATATTATTAGGATCTTGTGAATACAACCGTTAGGGCTTTCTCTTTTTTGTATTTTTGGACACAAAAAGTGCTTGGACTGAGACTGACAATTACTGCTTTTGCTACCAAGCCCCTGACATATCAACCATTGGACCAGTCCTTGAACCCAATTTGACAAATTTAATTCCCTAACATTATCACCGAACTTTGGCCTCCAGTAACCTCTGCGAAAAAGGGCATGAGTTAAAACTTATTTTCCTAGTTTTTAGGTTTTATATTATGTTTTATAGACTTGAATATGAATTAATAAAAAACAAGTTCTCTTTTGAATTAATGGTTTTTAAAACTAATTTTACAACTAATGCCAAGGCTAAACAATAGTATTCAATAAAATTGGCTTTTAATAAATCTTCGTACATGTCTTGGAACTAAAGAGATCGTATTTGATCCAATAATTATGAAATTGTTACTTTTTCATATCTTAACTATATATGACGTCCAAGAAAGCTTAAGAAGAATGATAAAAATATTTCAAATATAAAATATATTTTTGTAGAAGCTATTGTATGACATTAATTGATTGATAGAGGCTAAATCAATATTTATTGTTAACGTTTCTATTTCCTTTTAACAAAATCATGTTAATCTACTTAATCTCAGTGTAAATCAATAGTTGAAATAACGAGCATATGGAAAATCGGGTTTTTCGGGTGGGTTTATTTTGCCCTAATTACCACGAACTAGCTTTCAAGAGTCTGGTCATCCGCCAAAAAACAGACCTTTTAAAAAGAAAGTCAAACAATTCTAAACGACAGCGTAGTGATCCAATCAGCATTAACGAAAGAGCTAAAACCCTAGACCCGAAGCGTTGGAGTTCCAAAACCTTCAGCTTTGTCTCTTCTACCGCAAGACGAAAACCGAAGGACGCAAATACGAATCAATTAATTATCAAAGGAATCAGGTAAAAACTTACTTGTTTTTGTCTTAATTTACCTTTTAGTTGAATTTTATTGATTAGAAGATGCATAATTTGTTGATGCTTGTAAGAAACCTTCACATGAAAAGTTTCGGTTTTTCTGTTTCTGCTGTACAAATTAAACTGACCCAAATGAATTTTTAAACGTTCCTTGATTTTTTTTTCTTTCTCTTTTGGTTTGTTCGAAGCAAAGATGAGATTTTTAATAACGGGAACTATGAATAAAAGAATTGATTTGAAACTTTATAATTGTGTAATTTTGAGATATGAATTGAAAAACCTTTAGACAAATAGATGGGAACTGATGTAATTTTGTTTCGCTTTTTATTATAGTTATTATTATCATCTTTAATCACAGGCTTACTGGGATTTTATGTGTGTGTTCTTGCTGCAATGGGTTAGGTTTTTGTTTATGTTTTTGCCTGATGTATATATTTGTAAATATTTTATATTAGGGTGGAGTTCAACAAATTTCATGATGCTATCCAACAAGTTTCCTGCTTCCATGGAGATGGAGATAGTTCCATCAGAGGCAAAATCTGAATCTGGGTTGTTGCCGCCGAAGCCTAAGTTTGAGCCTTTGAAGGCTCATGAGATGTCTGATGGTCAAGTACAGTTCCGGAAGGTTTCGGTTCCACCACACCGGTATTCGCCTCTAAAGAAGGCATGGATGGACATTTACACTCCAATTTATGAACAATTGAAGATTGATATCCGTATGAACCTCAAAGCTCGTAAAGTTGAATTGAAGACTCGGCCAGACACACCTGACATTAGTAATCTACAGAAGTGTGCGGATTTTGTCCATGCTTTCATGCTGGGTTTTGATGTGATAGATGCCATTGCACTTCTGCGGTTGGATGAGCTCTATGTTGAATCTTTTGAAATCAAGGATGTTAAAACTCTTCGAGGTGAACATTTGTCTCGTGCCATAGGGAGATTGTCTGGTAAAGGTGGTAAAACCAAGTTTGCAATTGAGAATGCAACCAAGACTAGGATTGTGATTGCAGATACGAAAATTCACATGTTAGGGTCGTTTGCCAATATTAAAATTGCAAGGGACTCCCTTTGCAGCCTTATTTTAGGGTCTCCAGCAGGAAAGGTCTATTCAAAACTTAGATCTGTTACTGCTAGACTAGCAGAAAGGTTTTAGCCCTTCTCAAGAATCATTTCGGATTTTAAGTATATATATATATTTTTCCTATAAGATTGAATATGCCAAGTATAGGCATGCGAGTTGAACTTGGCATGAAAATTTTGCTAGGAGGCCCTGTTTTACAGTGAAGAAACAATCACTGTAAGAATTTCCATCTTAATATATGCAATGATAAGGAACCACAATTGCTAAACGAATTGCTGGTGTTTGTGTAACATTTTGTTTGTAGCAATGCTGTATAACACCTTAGATCAAACTATTTGAGATCCATTATAATTTTGCAGCTGAAGGTGCTATCTTATCTTTGCTTGAAGAAATTGCTATGATTTGGTTTTCATAATTTTGCCATTTTAATTTCGACTAATTGGATTTCTCTTCATGTTAACTCAATATCAACCATGGATTTGTACTTTTCTTTGGGTAAGTAAGACAATTAATTTCCTATTAATGGTTTGATCGTATTTGCACAATAAGCATGTCCTACAGTTATACTTGACAAAAGATTGAGAAAGATTGAAAGGATAGTCTGAAGAAAACTAAACCGATAAACGTCAAAAAGCTAACACCAATGAGTTTACTTCTCGTTTGAATGGAAACAATGTTAGTTGGTATAAATGGTTCAAATGAAATGGCTCTAAAATCACATTTTGAGTTCTTTTTCTGAAAAAAAAAAAAAAAAATTGTAACTAAATTAATTGACAAACTGTAATTATAAATAACAATTCCTTAATAAATATTCAGCCTCCGAATAGAAACCCAGCTGCCTGTTCCTCATTGCCATTAAACAACTTAAGAGCTTGTATTACTGCTTCTCTTCCAAACCCTAGCTCAACAAGCTTTGAAACTTTGGCTTCAAAATCAGCTCCCTACAGCCAAATAATTTCAATCATAACAAAAAAATGTTATAATCAGTATTGACCTTCAAACTATTCAAAGTTGACCATTAATTTCAGTCCACTTAAAGAAATGGTACATAGAAGATTCACCTGTGCTGAATTACCAGGCGTGCCTCCTGTGACCAAAGGAAGAAAAGATTATAAGTTATATTTAAATTACTTATACCGCTTAACCTTAATATTGTGCAGTTTATGAATAAGAAGCACCAGCGGCTGTTGTGGTACTGAGAAGACCACACTAACTTCAAACCAATGACTATCTTCAAAATGCAACTTTCAAGCAACAAAGCAAGCATGATGGTAACATAAAATGATTTGAAAACTAACCAGAAGATTGACCTCCTGCAGGTGCATCATTTTTCTTATCTGTTGGTCCTGATGTTGCCTGTAGAGACACAAGTGATCAATGGCAAAATTACAGAAGACACAATGACTTGGTAGGATTAATACTAAACATACAAACCCACATGTCAAAAAAGGAATTGGAAAAAAAAAAAGAAAAAGAAATAGGATATATGATGTCACAATAAAAGAATAATGTGACAAGGGATCATTCTCGAGAGAAAAATAAAACTCCCTCCCTATAATATCTTCCCAGGTAATTAATCCAATGTCCACAGTCGTACAAACATTTCAGACACCTAAAATACTACCCCCGGCATATAATGACATTATGTTTTTTGCAGTTATCAACTAATCAAAGACAAATCCATATTTTTATTCCTCTTAAGTCTAATTCGTATGACTGACAAAATAGAATCTGCATTCAACATTTAAAGAGTCAATTGAACTACAATCTATCAAACATCATCAAGCAATGCATGGTTATTTGGAAATACACTTTAACAAGAGTAGACTTACCACAGTTCCTGAGCTGGATGCTTGTTTTGAGTACCTCTCTTCATCCAGATAATGAGAAGGAATGTCTTTTTCTAAAAAGCACATATTTTAATTTCAACTTTCCATCCATTAACGAAACCAATAATCTAATGAGCCACAGAAAAAGCAACTTAAGCATAAATGGAAAAAATGGTTTATCACTAAATAGAGAGTAAACCTAAAAGCAATTACAACCAATACAGAGAAGTGAGGACCAACCATGCAAAAAAGGTACAGCAACTTCTCCTCCACCAACTCTTAAAACATTATCCTTCAAATCAATCATACACTGCAGACAATTACTTAGTTAATATAAATTAACAAACATAGCTAAACTTCAAGAAAGCAAGCACCACAATAGACAGGTACTTCAGATTTTAGATGGAGATAATGCTATACCTGGTGCTTGCGGAGCATATCTAGCCCAAAGAGGAATTCCATATTGGGAGAATCCAGTACCACAAATGAACAGGGGTAAAATATACTCCCAATCTACAAGAAGAAAAGAATTAAACCAAAAGTCCAGCTCAGCGTAAAGATAAGGTACAAATTCAAATTTCAATAGCAAATCTGTCACTGAAATGTCAGTTATATAACGGCAATCAAGTGACACCCTAAGAACCATCCCTCAGTCAAAAGCTCACATAAAACTTAATTGTGGAACAAGAAACAGAAAGTACACGTTAGCTGCTGGTGGAAAAAAATGCTCACTTAACATGCAAACAAGTTTGGTGCACATCAAAGCAAGAAAATCACATGCTGAAAGAATGTAAGAAACCAAATTGTAAACAAATTCTCATGCATGTTTGCAATTTCTCATCACTATAGTAGATACGCATACTTACAAGAGATATAGGTTTAAAGGGAATGGGTGGCATAGCCAGGTTGGCTAGATAGACCCATTCTCATTTAGGAGGGTTAGTTAAGGGGTTTAGGCCCTTTCTCATCAATCAGGAATCAAAACTGTTTATAGATATAATCTTTGGGGGCCTCTCGGAGGAAACTACTTTGAAAGACGTACTATTTCCTTTGTGAAACAACAAAGATCAACCACAGATCCCAAAGGACAACCACATAAAATCATAGCTTTGTCATTTATTCAGAAATTTTCTAATTATTAAGGAAATTGTTAATTTAAAAACGACATATATCTATCCAGTTTTGATACCTTGATTGGGGCAACATGTATTCGACCGAGAATCTCCGACTGACCAACTCCATGAGCTACACCTCTGTAACGATCATCTAAAAGCCTCAATAATCTGCAAATGACCATAACAGTAGCATTATAACAAAATACCTTCCATTTTAAACTCTTAACAGAGATAAAATAACAAGGAAACTTTCACTCAACAATATAGTCCCATTACAATGGTTTAACTATACTTTTCAAAAAGATACGCAAAAGCTAGGTACGAAATAAAGAATAATGAGGAAATGGACTAGACTTCATATTATCAAAAAACCACCATCAGATTCCTCTCTCTTTAACTCAAAACATAACCATCTCTCCCCTCAATACAAACCATAACCATCTATCCCACAGTAGAGAATGTGACACATAGTATGTCTAACAGATCATGGACAAAGGGTCAAACAATAATGTTGGATCCTATCTTCTTTATGCTGACCTTGTTGTATGACAAATAACAAGTGAATACAGATGCACATCTATGCATTTATCCTTGTTAAGTATAAGTGTAAGATGTCCACAAGTTTATGCTTTACTTTACTAACTTCCATGGCAAAGGGATTGTTCAGAAATGCAACAAAATTAGCATGTAATAAAAATGAGAAGTACATAATACATACCCACAACGCTCTGCACAGCTTTTTGATATTATTGTCGACTGTGCACCACTATCTACAAATGCCTGAAACAAAAGAATTATACACATATAAATTCTAAGTTTTTTGCTTTTCTAGAATACACAAATGAAGCAAAATCTGTATAGTTCTATCAACGCCTGCAAAGTGAAGAAAGAACCAAGTGCAGTCCTATGACTGAATGTGTTGGAAATTACATGATAAGGTAACAAGAAAAACACAATAACAGTATAAGTTTTAGTTAACCTATAGTACGTTAGACCTAAGTGAAAATATATATAATATAATGCAACATGAGCAAGGGCTCAGTTTTTATCATTTATACCTTCAAAGGAACACCATTCACTTCCATGTCAACGTATAACATAACCTGGAGAGTTACATAAGAAGTATTAAATGTAATCAATAAAAAAATAAAATAAAATAAAACCAAATAAATATAATGGTGGTTGCACAAGGTTGACCAGTATACATACCACCCTTGCAAAAGCTTCAGGGTTATGTTCCAATGCAGCTGCCCAGTTCTCATCAATTCCCCTCTGCATACAAATTTAGCAATATGCAAAGGTTAGATAACCTATATATCATTGGGGCAGCCCTTGTTGGGCATATAAAAGAGGAAATAAAAAAATCTGCAGAACGGTCTAACCAGAATATTTAAATAAATAAAATTCAAAACTTGCACGAAAAGATCTAATGAAGCCAAACCAAATGCTTATAAGCATAAATAAAATCATTCAGAACAGTTTAAAATTTTGCACACCTGAATCTTAAATAAGCTTACTCATTCACAGGAAAGAAAACAATGCAGAAAAGTACAAGACTGTGTGACAAAGTTCTTGTTGGCTTTTTAATTACAAACCCTTACATATGATAGAAGATAACTGACCTGGCGAATAGCAGCTTCAATTTTCTTTTGTGCTTCAACATCAAAAGGGTCGGCATACAAAAGTGCCTAAAACAGAGTGAGTTGTAGATATATCAGGTTGCCATTTAAAAAACATAATCAATCATAATGGTCATACCAAAATTTTAGACCAAAAAATGTTAATTACAATAAACAGGAATAAATAGCAACAGCAGGTAGCGTTATACAATACTATTCATGTTAAATTGATCCCATAAAATGTACCAGATATTTATTCTAATTTGTATATTGAAACAAAGACCAGAATTATAATTCAGTTAAATTGAGTTCAATCACTGCAACAGCCAACTTAAGTGAACAGCCAGCAGCACAAGCCTACTCACAAGCTCCTCATCTTGTTGACGACTTAATATAGATCTTTGACGATGACGCTCTCGTAATAGTTCCTGCAGTCTATTGAGATCATTTCCAAGAATAACTTGTGCCAATTGAGGATCAGCCTGCAAGTCAATATCAGTGTGGTGTCAAAAACCCATAAACTGAGCAACTAAACACAAAAGAAAGATGAAGATGGTGAAAACACTCCAGTCTACCTGAAGAAGTTGTGCCATCATATTAGAGTCACTTCGAACGTGTTGCTGGAAAGCTGCAGGGTTCACAGCAGACCCATCTGGATTCAAGCCCAAGTTGTTGGTAGATGTACTGAAACAATTTGAAATTTTATGAGTTACTAAAAGAAGGCATGAAACAGATTTGAACGCAAGCTTTAAATGAACTACAGGCCAGAAACAAAAAATAATTTAAATTGGCAATCTAAGCATTTCCATCCAAGGAAAGGTGTTGTTTGCACTCTGCTAGCCTTTTCTTTCCTATTTCTTTTTCTTTTTATGTTCTTTTAAGTTAATTAGAGAAACCTAACTACAATTTGGCAATGCCAACTCTTAACATCTTTCAACAGTTCAACATGCAAGACCCCTTGTTTATCTCTCATTCTTGGTAACCATAATAGACATGAAAACAAATATCTCAAAATTTAACAACTTTATATCAAGCCTAGTACCCAAAATTGGCAGTAATCTCATATGGCCTTCTAAAAAGACACAGACATTCCAAAGAACCATGACTATTAAAGAATAAATAACTTAGTTACAAAATTATTCGAACCAAAATGAACAATACATCAATCTAGATCATAAAATTATCAGCCAAATCAATCTTTGACACTATAGTGATGTCAAGACCATCATTTCCAATACCGAATGCACTGGTGGGCTATCAAGTTACAAACCTAATCAATAAGCCAATGTTACACAGAAAATTGAGGTGGATACATCTCAAACCTACCAAAACCTCAACATCGCCCCCTGAAATCAGTGACAAAGAGATTCAACAATTCACATAACACTGTATGTATCTTTACACCGCGACACTGATGTTGACACGATACTACTAAAATTCCACATATTATCATGCAACCAAAAATGCCAAGATCGAGATGACCAATTAGATGGGTCAAATGAAACACCAATACCCTTCATGAATTGAAAAACTATTATATTCTCAAAAGATCTTTTCTTCTTTTTGATTCTTAATATACCTTGAAGCAGCAGTAGAGACCATCATCACCAAATCCTGGTCTCTAACACCCAATGCGCTCAGTTTCTCAGAATTACTCATCTCCCTCCCATTATACAGCAGCTGCTGTTGCTGAATCAGCACCCGGGTCTGCTCACACACGAACAAGTAACAAAAGTCAACCACCAGCCAACTACCAAAAACAGAACACTGATTAACCCAACAAGAGATTCTCGTTTCCCGTTCTCAAAACAACCCATCATCAAAAAAGTAAACAAGCAAAGAAAAAGTTGAAAACTTGAACGAAAAGAAAGCAACTTTACTTCAACTTCAAGCAGGGCTTTGACGTTCTCAACCTGTATAAACAAAAAAATCCCAGAAAGAAAAACCAAACGTCAGACAAAAATTCCCTACAAACATGCACATAAAACACAAAAAAACAAGTATAATACAAGGTTAGGGTTTAATGGGGCATAATTATTCAACAATGTATTGATATTTACAGTTTCGTGAGGATCAACGTCCAAGCCGATGATCTGCTCATCTTCGGTCATCACAGTAATCTTCATCTTCTGATTGGATCTCTTTTCTCAAGTTTCTCCCTTCTCTTTCCCTTTGTAGACTTATTATTAATATTTAACTTGGCTGTGTCCGGTTTGGATTATATATAGATAGTGCTTTGGTTTCTCACTTCTCAGTTGTCGTCAAGCATTGTGTATCTGTTTTTCACTTTTTCACAGACGGCAATTTTCACCTTCCTGATTTTTTCTTAAAATTCAAGGACCTCCCCTGTAGTTCAAGAAACAGTATTTATCTCCCCTACCGTTACTGATTAAACAAAAGAACAATATTTTCACTTTAGAAAAACAGTAGTCTTAATTTTATTATAAAATCATTTGATAGTGTATTCAATTATTGAGAGTTTATGAAAAAAAATAATTTATTAAGTAAATATCAAATCATTTTTGTAATCTAATTATATAGTTATCAAGGTACTCTACACAGTATTTTAAATGTTAATATCTACTCTTACTACACATATTAATACTACCCTTCAAAAACTATGCATTAAAACCTCCCAAATTGTTTTATCATAAAAATTATCTAATGCTATATTCTTAAATAATTAAAAATTATTTAATACACTACCAAAATAATTTTGAATAGTACTAAACATCCCAAATTGTTTACCAAAATCATGTATCTCGAATAATTTGATATTTATTTAAAATATTCATTTAATTCATTATATCATTATATCATCCATGTGTTAATTATTGATAAATCTGAATAATTTGAAAAGTGAAATTTAAAATAAATAATATTATTCAGTAATTTAATGATAGAACTGCATAATTAAAAATATATATATATTACATAGACTTCAAAGTTTTAAACACTCGTTAAGACTTATTCACATATATTTTACATTTTGAATGCGTAAAATGGTCCACTCATATGTTTGAATAAAATATATTAAGATATTAATAGTTAAACATGGTCACAGTTAAAGTTAAAGCATATGGGAGGCAATTGATTCTTTATCAAAGATTAGGGGCGTTAATTAGTTTAAGTTTAACCAGGACTTGACTTCCTTCAACCTATTGGTAAATGGTAACCATTTCCGTTTCTGTTTGCTGCTTAAAGTAGAAGGAAGAAAGGTGATAAGGATTCTCCCAAATTGTTCCTATGCTCCAATCTTATCAAGACACGCGTCGTATCCTTTATAGATATCCCTATTTATGGAAATATTCTTTGAATTCTTTTAAATAATAAGATAATTATTTACCACTTAAGGCACACAAATAAGATTACTATTTGTAGTATTTACCACTTAAGAGATTTCATTTACCAAAATAATAAAGGGATTTATTTCAAATTTTTAATTATATAATCTGTATAATTTATCATATAATGAATTTACACGATATAAAATTTTAATAATTATTATTTCAATTTTTAATTAATTGGAAAACTATTGAAAAAAAAATGCATACAATGTAAAACAATATTATTGTTCAATTGTTATATGATTTTTTTTTTAAATATCATACTATCAAAATTAAGATCTAAAAGACTTTATAATATTATTTAACATTCATGAATATTAACAAACCATCACAAAAATCTTCAAATAATTAAATAATAATTATTTATTATTAAGAAAATATGTTATCATCATTTTAAAAGTGTTAAACTAGTTACCTTTTGGTGATGGTTATTTTCATCTAGCCCCCAAAATAAAGAAAAATTGATTTAGGATCCAGTGAAAAGATCTTAACTGGATTGATTGAGTTTCACTGATCGGGGCTTGCAGTTGCACAGAAGAGAAGAGATGTCGAGCACGCAGGTGACAAAGCGAACCAAGTACAAGGCCTCCGTCAAAGACCCTGGCTCTCCCGGCGTTCTCCGAATGGTTTCTTTCTTTTTTTTTTTTTTTTTTTGCTATTCACGAAGTCGTTTTTTNTTTCTTTCTTTTTTTTTTTTTTTTTTTTGCTATTCACGAAGTCGTTTTTTGATCATCCTTCTTTGCAGCTTTACTGATTACTCTCTCTTAATGTTGATTTGTAAAGAATGAGCAGAAATTGATGTTCATGCCCGATAATCGAAACTCCAGTATTAAGCTAGTAGTTGAGTTCAAGTCAATTCAAGGTTTTTTTTTTTTTTTAAAGTTCTGATTTTTATGATGTTAAGTACCTTATTGCTTGAAATATTTTATTTGGGTCATTTAATTTTTTATTTTATTTGGTTTTGAATTTGTTTACAGGGCATAAGTACACTAAAGAGGGATCAAACAAGCCGCCATTGATTAATTTATCCAGTGTTCAGGTTCTCGACTTTACATTTTTCATACAAGCTGTTATGTTGAAGTTATCTTTTTTATTTGTGTTTATTTTATGTGTTGTAATATGCGTGTTGTTTCAGGGAGGAAGCTACATTTTTGAGTTTGATAGTTACGCTGATCTCCATGTTTGTCGAGATTTTGTGGGTAAGTCTCATCAGGTTGTTTAAGGTTTCAGAGTTGAATAATGCTGCTCAGCCCAAGTACCATCCCTGATTTTTTCATCCCAAAAGATGTGTCTTCTTATGGGGCACTGACGTGTTAATGATGAGCTGATATAGTAAATTATATGTTAATGCTGTATAAGATACCATATTATCAAAGATGGAAAATTTAAGATACTATTGAAATGTATGGCATTGCTTAGTTGCCTATATTTGGATATATGAGTTTTTTCTCTCTGATTAAGTACCTTTTTAGTGGTTTCTTAGATTCTTATGTTCTTATAAGTTCTATTGAATGAAATTTTACGATGTCTATGTCTGTTCATGTTTCGGGCTATAATAGCTGTAAATTTGAAACTCCTGAAACAAAGATTTTTAGACTACAGACGTTGTTGTTATTGTTATTATTCTTTTGGGGTTTTATTTTACCAGAGGTTTGACATTGAAGAATAAACAACTATGTGTCCCTTCTTGAGAAGGAGATTAGCATCTGCTTAGAAAGAAATTATTGTTGGCAAATGTTGTTTTTACCCTTATGTTTGGCATGTCTTACAATGTAGTGTGGATGTATTTGAAGAATTGCCTTTTACGAATGCTGAGTTTAGGGCCTCAAATGGAATATATCTATGCCTTTGCCTCTTGTTAATATGTGGTTAATGGATTTTACAAGAGTCTATACTTATTTTCAAAAGAGAGAAAATAATAAGAAATAAAAAAAGTTTGCTGTTATATACTTTGCCCACTAGATTGCAGTATTTTGTTGTTCTTTTTTTTCTTTGTCCTAATTTTTGAAAGCAATTTATGCTTAGGCTATTGGTATAAATTTTTTGTTCTGATTATGTGGTACTTGGTATTTTGCAAACAGGCAAAGTCCTTGAGAAATCTAAAGAAACTTCAAGCACTACTACTGAAAAAGCTACCATTACATTACCTAATGAACAACTTAGTGCAGCAGAAATGGAGCTTCGGATTAAGCTCTTGCAAGAGAATAGGTAATTTTACTTACTTATGTAGTATGAGAGCAATTCTTTCAGTTTGTATTTACTCATCTAATCAACTTAGTGAACAACAGTTTAATCTGAGATCCTCCTTGTGCTGTTAAATTTACTATGTTATAAAATCTGGTAATGATGTTTTATGACACACTTGATGTGACTAAATTTTCTTCTCCACAGTGAGCTGCAGAAACTTCATCAGCAGCTAGTAGGTGGTAATATATTGACAGAAACAGAATTTTGGGCAACAAGGAAGGTTAGTTTCTCCTTTTGAAGATTTATACTAAAATATTGTGCTTTTTAAGACTTCAGCCTTATCAACTAAGTAATTAAACTTTCTGCTCTTTTATTCATTTTTAATTTCTGTTCCTTAAAATTGATGAACATCTACCTTTAGCTACTTTTTTTTTGTTTTTGTTTTTGTTTTTGTTTTTGTTTTTTTTTTGTATAGGGAGATCATAATTATCCAGAGGCATGTAATTGTATTTCCAATGCTTACTCATAATGCAGAAGTTGCTGGACAGAGACTCCGGCATGAAGTCAAAACAACGGGTTGGCTTTAAAAGTGTGATGATTTCAGACATTAGACCATTGACTGATGGTCGGGTATGTAATTTATTTCTCCCTCTGTTTGGAAGAGTTTGTGGATAATGAGGTTATTATTTGTTGCCTTTCAATTTTATTGCATGGAAATTCTATAATTATATCTTTTTATTTTCAGACGAACAAAGTCACATTTAGTTTGACGCCAGAGATTATTTTACAGGTTTGTGTCTGTTTTCATTTATCTATTTTGTTCTTAGTCTTTTTTTCTTTTTTTTTTTAGCACATGGCTACATGTATTATGTCAATAGGATTAATGAAGTCACGGCAAGGTAAAAAATATATATATTACAACAATAGGGTGACAGGCGCCAATGTATGTGGTAATGAAAAAAGTATTGTTTGAGATGATGAAGACATATGATGTTTTATAAATTATTTCTGAAAATTTTACTCTCAGATACTTAAAACTAAATGTTGTAATTTTAATGACTCGTTCCTCAATAAGGTTTACAGTGTCATTTATGTTATTTGAAGTCTGAAAACCCATTTAATTGAAGGTTAGTGATTTACACAAGTGAAGAAATATCTTCTGTTGCATTTGGGGCTAATAATTTAGTACTATGCTTGCGATTCTTTTGTTAGTGAGAGGTGTTTGTTTGCTTCTCAATCGGTGTGGAAGATACTTATGTAACACGTGATTTATTATCTATATTCCTATTCTTTATATATGCTTCTTTTGTGTAAATGGTTAAATTTCTTTCAGATTTTTGCTGAGAAACCAGCTGTTCACCGAGCATACTTGACTCTTGTTCCCAATAAGGTGATGCAAAATTGAAACGAACTAATCTTTGAATGCTTTGGGCAGTCTTCTATGTCAATGATCCGCCTTCTTTCTGTTTCAACTACATATTTCTCTTTTAGTCTTAATTTTTTTTTTTTTTTTTTTTGCTATTTTTAGTGTGTGATATATTTATATTGAAATTTTAGATGACAGAAATGGAATTCTGGACCAAATATTGTAGAGCAGAATACCTCAACCGTACAAAAAATGCTCATGCTGCAGCAGCAGAGGCTGCTGAAGATGAGGAGCTTGCTGTTTTTCTTAAGGAAGATGATATCTTGGCAAATGAAGTTCGGAAGAAGGTGCTTTTCTGGGAAAATTGACATTTTTTTCAAATGTAAAAGCATTCCTAGTTTTGTTTTGTTCTTTGTTTTTCTTTTTCTCTTCTGATAGTTTGCCTTAAGAGCTTTTATAATAACAGATTAGACGGGTTGATTCAACCTTAGACATGGAAGCTGATGAAGGGGATGATTACACCCATCTTCCTGTAAGTTGGATGGCACCATTTTTCAATGTCATTTATTACAACTTTCTTTTCTCTTTACTGATCTGCAATAAGCTTTTTTATTTTCAAGTCTCTAACTCTGTCTTGGATGTGTATTAAACTTTATATTATCATTCTATGTGTTGTTCCTGAAGTCAGAGCCCGCCCAAGAGAAAAAAAAAATAGATACATGAATTACTAATTAAAAAAAAAAAAACCAATTTTAAATCTTGGCCCCTCCAACCAAGATTTGTTATTTGCTTGGTCCCCCCAAAAATTAGACCCAAGCTCCATCACTGCCTGAAGTGCTTTGTTGGCAAAAAGTGCCACGGTTGCTATTTAAGCATAATTTTGAATTGGTTTGAAACTTGTCTGCTTTTGTTTTAAAACTTTGGTTGCATTCTTTAATCTGCAGGATCATGGGATATTTCGTGATGGTAGCAAGGAATTGAATGAATCACAGAATGAGCTGTATAGAAGGACATTGTTGCAAGACCTTAATCGGCATGCTGCAATTGTTCTTGAAGGAAGAACTGTAGGTAAGGCATCCCATACAAAACTACTCTCACTTCTACATCTTTAGAGTAGATAGAAATGTATGACATGAGATTTTAATATGTTGGAAATACTTATGTTTGTACACATTTCCATTTGTGTAATGTAAACATGTTACACTAAGATTTATTTTTATTTTTTTCTTATAAAATTAAAGTTTAAGTTCAGTTATAACTTTTGTTTGAAACCTGAATGCAGATGTGGAGAGGGAAGACAACACAAGGGCTGTAGCAGAGGCACTTGCACGGTCAAAGCAGGGTTAGTGTCATTTAGATTTCTTTCCTTTTATCCTTTTTGAGTTTAAGGCTCACATCTGGTGCCCCTACCTCTGCAATGAGACAAAGATTATAGCAGAGGCTCTTGCACAGTCAAGATTCTGATAGAGGAATTGCTTTTTATCTGTGTGCTGTTTTTTAATATGATAGGCAAGGAAGTAGCTGATGGAAATGCAACCGAGGATAGATTGGAAAGAATCTCTCGTTTGACAGAAATTGAGGATCTCCAAGCACCACATAGTCTTCCTTTAGCCCCTCTTAGCATTAAGGTTTGACTTTCTTGTCATCATTTGCTGCCAGTTGTTTATTATCACGTATAAATTATGTTGTGTTTCTGAAAACAGGATGCTCGGGAGTACTTTGATTCTCAACAGGCCAATGCACTAAAATCCTCCAGAGATGCATCAGCAAGGATGGAATCATTGAGCCGCAACTTGAGCACCCAAGAATTATATCAATCTATGAGGGATGCAATTTCCGAGATTAAAGCGACGGGATTAAGTGATCCCATTATTAATTCTGAAGTTGCTCTCAAGGTATTAGAATCTTTGGATGTAGTAACCGATACAAAATCTATAGCAAAGAGAGAAAGTGTTAGTAATGCAAAGTTCAATTTTGTTTGTAGGTTTTTAATGGGTTGACCCATAATATCTCTAGTATCAAATATCATCTTGGCAAGAACCCTCAAGAGAGTGTTCTGGATAGATTGCCTAATACAACTAAGGAGAAACTGCTATATGTGAGTTGTTCCCACTTATAACTTATGTGTAGTTACTTGGTAACTATACATACTTTTCTGATTGATTTTGGTTTTAAATGGTTAACAATACATGCATGTTCTGCATTAGATTTTTGTTTCTTGTTTTGCATATTATATTTATTGCTAGATTTTGGTTTAGTTTCTTGTGAAATCATGTTTACAAGGAAAACCATTCTTGTCTGCAGCACTGGACAACCATTCAAGAATTACTGAGGCATTTTTGGTCATCATATCCAATCACTACGCCGTATCTTTATACCAAGGTAAACACTCTAATTCTTTCCTCATCATAAGGTTCCTCTATTATATTCTATTTTAAACTGAAGATTGGTGCTCCCCTAGGCATGGATTAAGTGTTTAAATTTCAAATCATTTTTTTTTTTTCAATGTGTTATTTTATAGTTTCTTCCTTTTTTGGGATGCGTGAAGTATAAACCTTACTCTTTAGCAATTGGGCATAAATGTTCATGGTATTCAGAGATTTATAGCTTCATTTTGATTATAAACAGGATAGATGGAAACTTCAATTGGAACAAAAATTACTAAAATTTGATGATTTGTGCATGCAAGTGCTGGGTTGGGGGACATCTTTAATCACTTCGGTGGATGAGTAAACCTGAACCTTGTGTCCTCAAAAGAAGCTTCTTGGTTGCAACAAAGTAGATCATAGGTTAGTATTATCGTAGTAGTCAATAAATATTGCCCCAAGCTCTAAGATTGGCCAAAGTGAGGATAAGTAATTTATAGCACATCAGAACATGCCTTTGGTCAGATTGTTTTAATGTCATTGTCTTTTTATGAATATCATCCTTTGATTCATTGCATTTAGCATTTTTATCTTCCTTGATTATTTGTGCTGCAGGTAAGCAGGCTAAAGGATGCCATGTCAAATATTTATCCACAGCTAGAGGTATGTTTCTGGCAAGAATATCCTCTTATTTTGGCATTAAGTTGGATCCCAGTGAAACAAGCAATCTTTAATAGGATGCCATGTTGAATATACTGCATCTACATAGCAGTGATTGTTGAAAGCATGAATCATGTCAATTTGTGTATTTTGTTTCTTTTTCTTTTAAAGGTAAATAACGTATTTTGGTTTGTGGTGGTTGCAACAACAGTTGTGTATTCTGATTTTCTTTTTCACGGAATTCGTGAAGGGTTTTAATAACTATTCGTTGCATACATTAATTTAAGCTATATCCTTTCTTGTTCTATTTAATTCCAGGAAATGAAGGAATCTTTGCAGTCAGATCTCCGGCACCAGGTTTCCCTCCTTGTTCGTCCAATGCAACAGGTCAGCAGTCCTCAAGTTCTTGATTTAACCGCATGGTTTGTCGAATTTTCTTTGAACTTTCAGGGGGGAAATCAGGAAGAGAGAGAGCTAACATTTTGTTAAGTTTCTGTTTTTTTGTAGTTGTGAGTTAACATTCATGTTAAGTGTTGATTAAACTGTTGAATTGGTGATACCATGTCGGTAGTCTTTCTTGACACTCTTGTTGCTGTAGCTGTTTTGACATCTCTTTTCGGGAACAAGAAAGAAGACCCTTTTTTGTTTTGGGTTAGAGAATTAGTAAACCCAAAAAACTAACTGCTTATGGCACCAAAAAGCAGTTTGGATTCCATTTGTACTGGGTGTTGGCTGGAGCTCATAGACAAAATCACTTTGTTTCGTTGCAGGCTTTAGATGCTGCTATCCAACATTATGATGCAGAATTGCAGAAGAGATCAACCAAGAGCGGAGAGAGGCCAAATGGATATGCCTAGACAAAGAACTTCTATGTGACATTTTTTGAGTCCCTATATCCAAATGTACATTAAATCAATTTTGTTGCGAGCATATGCTATAGATAAACGGGATTTTTAATCCGAGTAAAAGTACACATTAAATTTATGTCAAGTGGTGGCCATAGCCATATTTACACAGTTCATGGTTCTCCACAACAATTTTCGTCGGCTAAATTAATCACATATAATTATGTCAAAGTTTTGTCCACTGAATCTGTTCTTCTGAGTTTGATTAATTTTCATCAGTACTGGTAGTAAAGTAGATAGTTTGAATGCTTGCTTTAGGCAATCTCTGGCTTCGAACTGTAATTTGAACATTGTCAACTGATCTGAACATTGTTCTAAGTGGCAACGTTACTCAAAACTTATAAACAAACTCTAAATATCCATTCTTAATGATATCCCAATTTACAATCCCAGATTTCCAGCTTATGTTGTTCCAAGTAAGTGTCTGTGTGACAACTTGTGTTAATAGGTCATACAAATTACACTTTTAACACCATGAACACCCACTATACTCAATACACCTTCTTCAAGAGCACATTGGCCTTTGGTTGTTGGTATGTGCACTGTTCAAGAGGAAGAATGCAACACGCATCAAAATTCAAAAATGCAGATTCAAGCTCAATTAGAATCCACAAAGTTGGGATCTTTTTGGGATTTTAATAAAACAAACGAAAGAAATCAACTAAATATATTCAAATTACAAATTACAATGAAACATTCATTAGCATCATCAATGAATATATGAAGATAAAATATTATATCAAAGCGACAGAATTGAAATAATCCCAATATCCTAAAACTAGTACCAAGAAAATATTAAAAACAAATCCACTAATTCGAGAAACAGGAATCCAGCATTCAAATTCAATCACCATCCCTAGAAAGGACTTGGAGGAACAGCATAACCCAAGAAGGGTCGTCCCTTCCCTCCACAAAACGAACCATGAACGCTCGGATCGCAGGCATGCAGCGTATCCTTCACCTTATGAAAACCCTTCTTGAAGACCCCAAATCCGAACAGAAGCCCAATGAGGACAACCACCGCTATCAAACAAATGCAGAACATGCACATCTTCGTTCCGCAACACATCTTCACAAAAACAAAACAAAAAATAAAGGTTTTTAAAAAATACCCTTTTGCAAGGAACCCTCTGAAGTTTCCAAAGTCTGGATCTTGAGAATTCTGATGTGGGTTCTGGTTCTGGTTCTGGTGCGTTGGTGTTGCGTATCTTTATAGGATCTTCGAAGAATAAAACGTGTTGCGAAAAAGCGAATAAATGAATGAATGAGTGGAGTGAAGAGGAGAAGGCGAAAGCTTGAACGTTATGGGAATTGTTGGCTTAAAAGGAAAGCAAAATAGAGAGCAAGATACTGACCCTTTCGCTTGTTTTAGTTTTAGTTTTTGTTGCGGTTTTCGGATGATAATAATAGTGTTTTTGTTTTGTTTGTTTCCTTTCAGTTTTAGTTTAAGTAGACAAAAGCAGTTCTGCTTTACTCTGTTACGCTTGTTACGCCTTACGTGGTTAGGTATCTTTGGTGAGATTTCATCGCATTCGCACGTCACTTCCAACGTTCGTATTTCTTTTTCAAATCGTATTTGATTATTAACTCTTTTCAATGTTTTTTTCATTTTTTAATTCTATCTTTTTCGTTGCCTGCTTCATTATATATATTATGATGGATAAAAATTAAATATAATAAATTTATTATCATTAAATTCTTCTAAAAGGGTCTTTGAGGAACTTTATGAAACTCTTGAGTTCGAAAATTCTCAATAGAACATATTGGCATCATCTGTCTTAGGTTGAGAACCAAGAAAAGGGAAGATTTTATCTCTTAAAGAGATAATTATAAAAAGAATTAAATATTTTTTTCGAAAGAATAAAATACGGGATAATTTCAAATAGTACTTTTGTGTTTTGATATAATCTCAAGTAGAAAGCAAGTTTATCATTTTCATCAACAAGACC
>JANKKB010029650.1:0-27541 GCA_026225775.1 Bursera palmeri | reverse complement strand
TAATCAAGAGTAAATCATAAAACCGAATCCTAAAAGGATTTCTCCAAGAAGTAGGATTCAGGTCACACTCTAACAAGTGGCAATATGTGACTGTGAGTGTCTACAATTCAACTCAATGCATAAGATTTGTGTCAAGTATGTCCCAAATTTCAGCCTCAAAGATTGGCTTCCCGGTGGCTTTTAAGATTGGAGAATGTTTCATTCAGGTTTTCAGAATCTGAATACATGTTTTGAGATGAGAAAGTTATAAGAGGGACCCAAATTTTCCTATGACCAATTGCAAGGGGAAAGTGGATGATGATAATGATGATTACACCAACGAAGACTACATTTTATAATTATGCAAGAATTGAAATCCAATTTGAAACCGACTGTGCCTTACTTAAAAACTAAGGTCATTAAGCAATAAGCCTTAGTTATAATGGTCTCTTCAGTCTTATCAGGATCTGACAATCCATTCTACTTTTTCTTCCAACTTACCCAAAGTGGATTGTCATTTTACAACAATGGAAATAGATTATCATTTCAGGAGAACTATGGCTGTCTGTGTCACTATTATAAGAGCAAAAAGAAGAAAGATTCGTATTAGTAAAATGACCTACTCTTAAAGTATAGCATTGGAGAGTGATGGTTGTTTGTTAGTGTAAAATAATTAAAACTCATAAGAATGAGTGGATAGTCTAACTGTTATAATTGGGTGCATTTCTGAGGGGGAGACCACCTGCTTTTTGCATAAAAATCCATTGAGACTCTTAAAATGAGGTTAAGAAATAATTAGAAGGAACTTGAAAAGAGAAAAATGACAGGGCAATGTTAAGTCCAAGCCATGAGCTGCACTTTTCCACTTCATGATAGATAGCCCACATAGGCAATGACACGCTTCAATATTGCTTGTCGATAATGGGAACAGTGTGGGAATGCCTAAAGATTATGAAGGAAGCACTGAAAGAAATTGTTATAGCTTTGTTGAAGTTTTGGCTCGGCTTGGACACCGTTGAGCTGATGTTTTGGGTTAGCCAGCTTGTTAGATTGAATGGGTTTATTCTAATAGACTGATTTAAAAAAAAAAAAAAAAAGTGTCAATGGCTCGCCAAAGTTGGAGCTGGCTTGGATTGGCGGCCAGAAAAGAAGACTAGTGGACAAGCACAAGGATTTGGTGTTGAAAAAAGTTGGAGATGAGCATGAGTTAGTGCATCCACTGATGCAATGGAAAAGTAAGAAGAGTCCAATAATTAAAAGTTCTATTAAAAAAAAAAAAGTGGTCTGCCTGCCGATCCTTTGTGTTATTGACATTAGTATCCTTCTCTATTGCTCAAAATCTTCAAGAAATTCATCATAAGTAACACGAATTCTGGTATCTTACTGGTAAGCTTAAATGTTAATCTGGTGGAAACCCAGTAATAAAATAATCAAGTTGTGTGTGTATTAAGTGTATCAAGCCCTCCTAAAGGGCAGATTCAGGTTCAAAGTCTTGAGTTATAATTTGTCAAAATGCGTAATTGGTCATTCGGTGAAGGGCAGGATAGTCATCTACTGGGGACAAGTGCAAATTATTAGGGACTTTTCAACCTTAGCAAGTAAGCAACTTTAGTGGTAAAATTTAAAAGAAAAAGTGAGGAGATGAGATGATGATTTATATAGTTTTTACTTTTCAAGATCACAAATTTTCTTAATCATCAGCTATTTAAAGGCTATAGGCAGAGACTGGACCTTCCCCACTAGCTTTGTTAAGAGGCTGCATTGGAACCAGCCTATCAATTTGTTGAAGTTGATAGGCATGGAAATCTTTTGGGAAAAATCATTCCATGGATCTTGATAAAGCAATTGGGGCGTTTTGGGATGAGGGGATCCCTCACCCTCTTCCAAAATTCAACAGTTTGTCTGTGCTTTAGCCCTCAGCTTTGTTAGCAAGTGAGAGTAGTATCATATACAAATATAGAGGAGCAGCCTTTGAAATCTAGCAGAGATTTTGGCTACTGCATGGCAAACCGGCAAGTCACGAAACGGCAATGGGCTCGGTTATGAATCTTGTTATGGCTATGTTCTCTCTTATTTAATGTTATTGTAGCTCTTTGTATGGTATGAGTATATTTAATAATAAAAAACAGCTTTTGTGTTTAGCAGAATCTTTAAGCAAAGGTGATTTGTTTGCTGATCGGTTTCTGCATATATATCAAAGTAGATAATAAATTGGTAATAGTGATCATGATCATCCTCTCTTCTCTGGCCCTCTCTTTTTCTTATTCTGCTTCTCTCTGATATTTTTCCAATTTGCCACGTGTGTTATGTCGAAATTATAGAAGTTTCCGCTGATGTCATTGATGCTGAGCCTCCCAAGTTTTTGGGACCCAAGCCCCCATTTACTTGAGCAACGTGAAATCTCTGGAACTGATTGTTGAATGTTGAGTCTTTTAGAGTCAATAATGATGGATCCAGTGAAAAGGCTGAGAAAATTAGACTTGAATATGTAAATTTTCTTTGCTTTTCTTCTCGCAATCAACTTCTTATTTAGCAGCAAGAATACAACAATACACCCATTCGACATAACAGCGCTATCAAAGAAACTGGAAAGGGCTTCATCGCAAATGCGGATTAACATCAAACACGGACTTCTTCCCTTGAGATTATAGTAAAGCACTGAAAGGGTTCTTGAATGGCGCGTCCTAATAAGAATTATAATGAATAGCCATCAAAGATACTTGTTACGTTTCATCCATTTTCTCAAGAATTACAGCTCTCACGGGTACATGCGGTACCCATAACGCTTCCGGGCAAGTTACAATATTCTTTGATATTGCAGTGAAAGAAGCCCCGCCATCAAGCGCTATTTCTAGAAAAGTGGCATTGAATAACAGAGATTTATTAAAGTTGTATCAAACCATAATCTATCCCCAAGTGGCTCACTGTTTACAGATCCACTATAGAAAATCTTGCAACATATCGAGCCCCCAATCTTTCCTTCAGCTAAAAAACACCAGCAGAATTATATAGTTTTAGCTCAAACTCGAATTGCAACTCGGAAACAAGCCACAAATTCAAAGGAATTGAAAAAACCTCGCTTTATTGTTTGTAATTTGAAACGTTCAATATAGATATTTGATTGTAACTCTATATTTGCCTGCTTTGCACAAACTCGATGAACTATCCTAAGCCTAATTGGGAAACTCACTTATCAGGTGAACTAGGCAGGAAAAATCTAGAATAGTGTAACTAATGATTATGTAATGCAGGTTAGTATACCACTCTGTTCAGTTTCTCCATCATCCCTCTCCAGCCTTCAGGAGGGAAGCATATAACAATTCGTTCCAAGTGTCCGGTACTCCAGGCAAGCACCAATGGCTGCAATCTTGAGCTTGCTCAGCAGCAATTTGTTCTTCGACAGTCTTGTACTCCATTCTATATATTGCAGGGTGCCCATCTTTTCTGAAACTGGTAAGCCTGCTAATGTTCAGATATAGTACAGGCTTTTTCATTTCCTTAAGCACGTATTCCAGAGCTCTCATTTTAGAAGGATACTTTCCCAAGTAAGTTCCATTGAAGATTGGCTCAATTTCTTTGTGGCATTGTCCTCCTGAGTTCCATTGGCCTCCTCTGCAACCATATCAAACACTTCAGAAACAGCATATATTCAAATGAACTCAAAAAAGAATATCCTATAACTTATATCTATAAACCTCCTCTTTAAATGAAACTTCAAGTATACAATCCTTCACTTAGAGGTAACAAACAGAATGGATAATTGCAGTTCAATTGCCAAAGAAGGTTATTGTCTGTGAATGGGTATTACAACTATATGTAAGATTAATTCAATGCAAAAGAAAGGACACAAAGAGCTGGCTGGAAATATGTTCCTTGAAATTTGATTTAAGGAAAGATTATCTAGAAAGGTCAGGAGAACAAAATTTCTTGAGAACAAAGCAACTGAAAGCAAACAGTATATTCATTCAGTAAACAGAGGCAAAGCAGAGGGGAAAAACAGTCTTCTACCTAAAATGGGTGACTGAATATCCTCTGAAAAAAACCAGAGTTCGCCTGCTATCAATGTTCTTGTCAATCCATCTGGCCCAAGTGGTGAGTGCTCTCTTGTATGCCTCTAGCACCTTGAGTCTTGGGTGCACATAGTTACCTTCTTGGTAATAGTCTTCTCTGTGAGACCACAAAATACCAAATCAATAAATAAAAACAGGTGTAAATCGTCAAATAAAAGAATGAATTATAACATCTCATGCAGAAGACTCGTAGCAACATAGAAAAACCTCTCTTTTCCATTTCCATTTCATTCTTACAAATTATAACATTATTAAACTAAACTCCAGGATTAACAATTGTTAAGACCATAATGCTAGGTAGACACAACATGAAACAAGTAGTCAAGAAAGAGAATGACGGAATTCACCCTCTAGATGTTTTCTCATGGGTCCACCAGTGACCTGTGTTGAAGACAATGATTTCAGCATCATGGTACATTGAGGTTGTTTGGTCCATCAAATCCAATCTCAGTGTCTCGATGGATCCATTTTTACCTTTAAAAGAAGATTCTCTAACAAGAAATGGAGAACCAACAAAGTCCACAGAACAATTATAGTCCTAGAGAAACAGAAAATGAATCACCTGTTAGATATATCGTCGTAAATTAAAATATTTCTTTCAGTAGATGAAGCATTCTCCCGAAACTTGCCTCAAATCGGAAAGCATAAAAACCTTTCTTTTTAAATTCTGTCTTTCCAGAAATCTCGTAGACTCTTTTCTTGTTTTGGACACTATGGCGGAGGATACACACTAGAGACTCCCACATGTTCCTATTCAGTGAATCTCCCACGAAAACCAGCTTCTTGCCTCTCAATCTCTCAAGAAAATCAGTTGCATTCAAACTGGATCACATTGCAATTATCAAGTTAAAAAATGGGACTTATATTCATACTCAGTACACACAGCATATTGTACAGGGATTGGTATCTTAGAGAAAATCACCAGCGCACTTTATCCTCTAAGCCCCTAATAAGAATAAGGAATGGAGATACAATACCCAATAAGAGTGACAGGGCTTTAACCATAATTCACGTGTTTGACCTTGTAAATCTCTAAATGAGTAACAGAATCTTAAATTGCAACCTTGCCTTTGTCTAGCAACAAGTTTATTATTTATGCAAGTCAATTAGAGTTGTCTATCAGTGTAACCCAATTGATTCTATTAATCACCTAAACAAGTATTCTACAAGTAAGCAAGACTTTTAACCAATTTGAGCATATTGTTATCTGACCATCACTTAAAGCCCTTTTTTTTTTTTATATCAACTTTCATCAACTATGAAGTTATTGTGAATGATATAATCAGTGCACTCAAAACGAATCAAATGGTCAAAACCCCATTAATCTTTTGCTTGCATTTAAAGTTACAAATATACTATATCAAAAAAACTCCCATGGGGATAGATTTCACCTGGGGATGTCACATCCATTTGGCTGCCATCTCCATTTCACATATCCATCATCTGGCCTCTTATTAAGATGACAATCAAAATCCCTATCAATGTAAGGACACGAACCAGCAGGATAATATGGCTTTGAATCATCTCTCACCCATCTACCATCAAATATATCACATTTTTCAAAAGAAGTCTCATGCATCTTCACAAGTTGAGAATCATTATAAGAGATTGATACATTGTTATTCTCAACCGAATTTCCTCCATCTTCTGACAAACTGCTATTACTAGTCGCCAACTTCACATTCGCATCACTACTAAAATTCACAGGACTCCTTTCAATTCCTTTGGCAGCAAAACTACAATTCCCACATATCTGTCCCTCTCTACAAAGCAAGCTTCCATTATTTACTTTCTCAGAAAAATTTCCCGAAAAGGTCTTCTCAGAAATAGCTTCTCCCACATTAGAATCCAAAGAGTTGCTATTTTGAGCAACTGACCCATTTGCTTCAAAGGGCTTCTGTTGAATCCTTCCATCTTCAACATTCACAGTCAAATTCCCCAGATCATTCATTCCCAAAACCATCCCTTGCCCATCAGCAACTACTGACAAGTTTCCTTTTCGTGATTCGCTCACCAAATCAGTGCCACTTACATTACTGGACGAAGAAGTGGAGAACGAGAACGGCCAAGAAACGGCACGAGAAGCATTACCACTAGCCCCGTTAAATCCTTGAAGTAACGGAGCAACCACCGGAGACTTGAAACAGTTACTAAGCAAAAGCACGGTAACCGTAAGTACAATGAAAGAGGCGCCGACGCCTAAAGCAAAGCCGGAAACTACCTTGGATCTAGAAGACAGCCGAAGCTGCTCAGTAAACGCAACTTTCTTCGCCTCCATTGCCTGCAACACTGAATGCATCACGCATGCCTAGCCCTTTCAGTAACCAAACTCTAAACTTTAAACTTTACACCAGAAAGTGAGGAAAATGGAAAGAGATGGGATCTCAGGTAAGTTGGGCAACCTGAAAATAATTGTTTTTTTTAAAGAATTTCTGATTTTGTGTTGTTGGAGATTATTACAAAGCATGAAAGTAACTCGACAGTGTCGGTTTGTATCGAAAGAGTGAAAGTTTTGGAAACAGTTTCACCCTGCTCATTTGTGAGCGAAGGGAACAGCAGCAATTAAACAAAGAGAAACAGAACTCTCTCTAATTACAAAATATTTAGATTAAGAAAATTAAAATTTCAATTAATTTTAATCATTACATTTAGAGCCCGTAATCTCCATGCAGAGATTGAACTGAGAATCGGTTCAGAGTTACTGTGAACGGTTAAAGTTTAATTATCGTGAAATTATTCAAGTTAAAGTCGAGTAGTTAAAATTATTAATTGTTAATTCGGGATTATAAAGTGAAGGGCATATTCGTCACATAAAAAACAGCCAGTACGCTGTTAACTCCACTCAAGTCGAGACGTGTCTCCCGCAACAATGTTTCACGGCGGGATTTCAATCTTGGTCATGCACGCGTCACGTGTTGCCCTTTCTCGTTCAAACACAAATGCGGGCACCGCTAATTTGGGTCCGCTAATTCAGCGTCACGTGGAAAAATCAGGTCACAGCAGGAGATTATTGCTGACAGTTATAATTCCGGTCGCAGGACCACGCTGCTTTTACAACACCGGATCACACATAAAAGAAGATGTAAAACAACGAAATTTTAAGAGGTTACATTTTATTTAATTTATTTAATCAAAACATTTGGTCCGTAGATTCTTTAAAGTTGATCAATTGGTGTGGATTCGTTTAAGGAGATTCATCAAGCAGTTGATCGTTATATGTCAACGGATTAGATTCATCGACCAATTGATTGATATATGTCAACGGACTAATCAAAAGTAATAATTCGCTAATCCCTCGGATCCAAACTGGTCGACCGATCAACTATTTTAATTCAATAATCAAAATATTTTGAAATTTTAATACACTTTCTCAATTTATTTATTTTCACAATTTTCCCATCAAACATTATTTGGTTGTCTTAAGTGATAGAATCAATTTTTAATGTAAATTATTAATAAAAATAATTTGGTAATTGAAGAAAACAGTATATTTCATTAATTTGAACGAGAAGGCAAAAAAAGCGTATTTAATGCGAAAACTGGACAATCACTAACCGGGCATCGTGTACCATGTTATGATCTACGGTTGTCAAATTGCCAGAGGGGATTTTATCAATGGGGCCGGCACGTCTTTGTTTTGAGAGTTATGACAGGCTCTGGTTCACAAATGCTGTTTCGTGATAAAGCATGTACTATTTATGTTCTATAATTTATATATATATATATATAATATTTTCTAATGCATATTCCAAATTTTTTTTGACAAGAAACTCAATCAACTCGCATTTGATTTTTCCGACATTTAACAAGAAGCTTATACATGAATTTCCTTCTTTTTTTTTTTCCCCCTTTCTACAGATGAATACATGGCATATTAGCATTCAACAGCTATCAACAACAATTGCATATTTGATATTTTTCTAATTTTCTCACATGGAAGCTCTGCATTGGAGTTATGATGGATGATCGATAATGGATGTTGTCACCTAGGACCTGAAAGCTCCATTGCTTCTACAACAAGTGAAGATTCTTCTATAAAGTCTGAGTATCTTCTTTCACAAGGCCGCAGCTTTGGTGTCTCAACCTTCTGGGAGGCCTCCCATTTCTCAGCTAAACCATCACCTTCTAACATCCGTAACACTTCCGACATTTTTGGCCGGTGAGAAGGGTTAAATTGAGTACATAAGAGGGCCACCTGAACCATTTCTTCTAGCTCAATCCTGTCAAAATTTCCCTTTATATCCTTGTCCACCATCTGGTTTAGCTTTCCCTCCTGATGGAGCTTCTTGACCTGAAAGATAAGTTCAACCACAACCTAAGATAGAAGTTGAAAACATTTACTGACTACAGGAAGTTAATAGGACTGCTTGGAGCGGAAAGTTTTATCAGCTCTTTCCCAGTAGACTAAGGAATGCTTGTAATAATACTGAAAATTGAACTAAAGAATAGAAAGAGACTGTCAACAAACGATGCATGAAATCAGGAGGAATTTACAATATGGTACACCAAAGTACCAGTCCCATCATATTCAACTAGTTTACCATTTCTATTTTGGAACATAGATGTATCTTCCTATAACTATGCTGTCAAAGAGAGTACGAGAACATACCCGATCAAGCATTACACCTTTCTGGCTAGCTGCCCGTCCAAAATCCAAAGCCTTCTGACCTGTGATTAGCTCAAGCAGCAAGATCCCAAACCCAAATACATCAGTCTTCTCTGATGACTGGCCTGTTGATAAGTACTCTGGGGCAATGTGGCCAACAGTGCCACGCACAGCCGTGGTCACATGGGAATCTCTATGATCCAAAAGCTTTGCCAATCCAAAATCCCCAACAACTGCCTCAAAATCTTCATCCAGCAGAATGTTGGCTGCTTTAACATCGCGGTGGATGATTTTGGGGTCACATTGCTCATGTAAATAAACTAGACCCCTTGCTGTACCCAAAGCTATCCTTTTCCTCCTAGCCCAGTCCAAAGCTGGCTGACCGTGAGTATGATCTGAAAACACAAAACAGATTAACTAAGTTTGGGACATATACCAGATCCTGGAAAAGCTAATAGTTAGCCTAGATATTCTATTTTACTCTCTGGGAATTCTAAGAAAGCAATAAGCAAAACTAACGTTTTGAAAGTAATTAAACAAATATGATTTCTAGCTGAACTTATAAGAAGCAGCATATGATAAACATTTTGAAAAGGTTATTTTAATAAAAAGAAGATGAACAGGAGCAGTTTTTAATACGTTTGACATTAAATTTATTTTATAAACCCAAAGCAAGTAAACTTCCATCAGAAAGTAAACTAACCTTTTAATCTGGATGCTACACTCCCATTTGACATATAGGGGTAAACAAGAAGCCTTTCATTCTCTGTTGTGCAGAAACCACAAAGCCTAAGAAGATTCCGATGGACAGCTAAACTTATTGTCTCTACTTCTGTCTGAAATTGGACTTCACCGCCAGCTATATTATAGTCCTTCAGCCTTTTGACAGCCACCAGACTCCCATCACTCAAGCACCCCTTGTATACAATCCCAAATCCACCTCTCCCTAGAATATTTTTTGAGTTGAAATGATTAGTTGCAGCTCGGAGCTCCTTAAAGTTATACCTTTTCAAATGGCCTAACGACACCTCTGGGTCATATTGATCTGTCACAGAACACAAGATTTATGAAGCATGGATAACAGAGAGTTGCGGCAAAAGAAAGCATTTTAAGCAATGAAATTAATACTACGAATTACAGATTTAAATGTAGATAGTTCCTGCAAGGATACATTAAATAAGATGCCAAATACACAGGTACCAATTATGTTATGACGACACCACAGCCTCAATAAATGAGATAGAGATGATCTGACAATCTATCTTAATAAACAAATTTGATTCTCAGAAATTTTCTGCCAGGCAATATTTCTTTGCTAATTCCAATACACATGTAGACTTTTGAAAATCCAAGTGTCATATAATATTTTCGATAATAATGATATATATTGTGCTTATACTGTTTTCTTCATGTTCACACAACTGATTTTCTTCTTTTCCTTGTCCTTAAAGCACAGGCCACCTCTCACCCAACATCAGGTTTTCAGGCTCTGGGAAAGCCATGCCACTTGGTCAAAAAGCAATTGTTGATGACATGATTTTTTATTTTACTTAATGTTTTAGCTTTCTTCTAACCCCTTAACTCCATCTCGTCCACTCCAGAACTCAAACCAACCTCCCACAACCTTGATACTATTTGGACTATATTATCTGAAGTCTTCTGGTATAATTATAAAAGAGTTTACTGATGAAAGAAGTAGGTAAGGGCATGTCTTAATAATTTCAACTTTAACCAAGCAAATTTGAAAAAAAAAAATGGTTAATACATTATACAAATAGTTCAGAAAGAATCTCTACTGGAGGCAGCCTCATGGAGTACCTGAAGTTCTTCATTTCTAATCATTTGAGCATCAAGGTTCTAACCATAGCTTTTATAACTGTAGATAGTCCAAATAAATCCCACACAAAATATGCTTAAACCTCTGCATACACCTTGGAAAGTTTGTCTAAACCTAGCATGCAGTTTCTACAAGAAGCAGTCCTCCAGTATCAATTGCTACCAAGCAAGGTAGCACACGATAGTTAGGACATCCGCTTCTTACACACCTTGGAAAATATAAACATCCATAGTCATAGTGTGTACTTCTCATGTATACGCTAAGCATCGTAATGCTGTGATAATATCCACATTATTGATGCTAAAAATGACAGGTAAAAATACATTAAAAAACTACTAACCATTGACATCAAAGAATATCTGTTGGTTGTGTCTATATCGCCACCAAACTAGGAAACCAATAACAATAATGACAGAAAAAGCAGCACCAAAGCTTGCACCAAAAGCAGCGGCCATGCGATGGCTTTTCATTTGAGAGTCAGATTGACCTAAACAATATAGATACCACAATCCACAGAAGGCGTCAAAGTGATTTTGGAGAAGAAAATAGTAAACAACAAAGGAATAGTATATAACTCATGAGGTAGAAACCTTTCAGATCATTTGGCGGGAGGGAAAGAGGCTCTGGAAAAACAGCAGAACAGTTATTGTTGACCTTTGGCCCGCAAATTAAAGGGTTTCCTGTGACTCTGAAGTAAATGAAGAGCATTCAGTATTCCACAACTAGTAATACAAAAACTCGTATAGGGAACAAAACAAGGGAAATAATGACTTACTTAAAGGTTCTAGCTGATACTTTGGGCAGTGAACCACTTAGATTGTTATATGAAAGGTCACTACAAACAGGTTTTAATTGCAATGGTGAATAAGTTACATAGTAGATGTAAAAACTGATTTTAATAATTTATTTCGTAGAAGTTTGGATACATACACGAGAGTTAGACTTTCAATCTTGGACAAAGACTCAGGACAGGGTCCTGTAAGGCTGTTGTTATTTAACCGCCTGACTTGCTCAGCAAACAATATAAACATGTAAGAATTATAATCAACCCCAAGTATGCTTACTTGCTTGGAAATTGACAAGTTGCATGGTCTTTGATGCAAATTAAGAATTTCAAGATGGTAGGCAGTATATAGATTTTGAAACTTACAAATAATTCAGATTTCTAAGGTTCCCCAGTGAATCAGGTATTTCACCAGTAAATGTATTGTTGGAGAGATCAAGTGTCTGAAGCCTCTGCAACTTCCCAAGTGCAGCAGGAATAGGACCTGAAATGGCATTATTCTGCAGCAACCTACAAATAAATGCAAAGCATGGACATCTATCAACTAAATTGCTTCAGCATTAGGTGACCAAAAGTGAAATTCACAAGGAAAAAACAAACAGCAAAGAGATAAGAAAAAATATTAAACCGAGATATATCAAATGCAACATTAAATGATTCAAGTTAAAATGGAGGTAATTACATACACTGATTGCAAGTTACTGAGGTTTCCAATCCAAGGAGACAAGGTCCCGGATAAGCTCTGACTAGGAAGTCCTCTATTTAAAGCAAGAAAACGCCATTCAAAATGTGCCAGAACAAAAAGTTGATGAATTATAATAAATTTTATGCACAATTTCTAATAAAGAAATCTTATCATAAAAAGAGATTCAAACAACTCACAGAGCAGAAACATAACCATCAGGAGAGCAAGTAACCATCCTCCAGCTACAAGGATCTACAGAGTTGATATCCCAGTTCTCCAGAACATTGTATGGGTCGTGCAAGTTGTTTTTTATGGCCACTAAAGCTACCACTGCTCCAATTTCAATGGAAAATAATTAAAGGGTCATCACTTCAAACATCATCATAATACACAATCCCCTTTTATCAGGGTGAAGAATCTAAAAGATGGATTTTGAAGACAAACACTGTTAAAGTACAAGAAATATATATATATATTTTTAAAGAAATCTTATATATCGTCAGGAATAAATAAGAGTACTAATAGCACATAATTGCCCTGGTATTTGAGTAGTTCAGATATTCTTGCAGAACATCAAAGCATTTACTCAGAAAAGAACAAAGAATTCATCCCAATTCAGAGACAAAAATAAATAAATATAAAGAAAGAGGGAGCCTCCTACAAAGAAACTAACCTTCATAGTTGATACCAGCCGGAGAAAGAGTAGCCGAAGAAATATCCATGAGTACTAAAACCAGAAATCCCAGCCTCCAGAGAGTGAGACTTTTGTTTTCCATTCTTTATTCTCAGTTGAGCAACTTTTACTTTCTAAACACGACTAACATCCACTGATCAACACCTCCATAAACAGCAAGCCCACTAGCCATTCTCCCATAGCGAAGTCTCAAATGCCTATATCAACCTTATCCAAACCCACAAAAGGTCGCTCTCAGAATCAGAACCCAATTAAAGTAGGGAAGAAAACAAAAGGCAAACTTTATAATCTCTTACTTGAAATACTTGAAGAAGCTCTAAAGACCCAGATGATAAAAACAGGAGCTTGAAGCGAGAGTTGAGAGAGAAGCTAAGAAGAAAGAGTGGTAGGTACTCATGGCATTATGCGCAGGGCAGAGACAAAGAGCGTAGGAAAAAAACTTAATTTTGATTTAAAAAAAAAAGATTTTTCTCGAAAAAAAAAAGCAAGCTTTAAGTCTGAAATTCTGAGATCATAGAGATCTGAGAACAATGAGTTTGATTTTGTATATGTTTTGGGGTGATCCCCACAAATTCCATGTGGGATTAGTTGTTGCTTTCTATCTATTTATGCTGTTGTTGTTTCCTTCTCTGTTGATTCCACTACTAGCAGCTGCAGCATAGCATCATTATCTTCTTTGCTTTTCTTGTGTTAAACATAAAAAACAGCAAATGAAAAGCACCAAAACACGCAACGCAAAGGTGAAAACAAAATGCCAAACCCACACAGATACAGATGCAGCAGGCTCACACACTCACTCACACTTTACCTGTAGCAAGAGGAACTAAAATTAAATAAAACAAAATTATTAAGAAACCAAAAAAAACCCCCCACAAAAAAAAAAAGAAAAAGAACTCAACTTTTTTATGATTTTCAAGTTAATTAATTAGTTTACGAATTTGGATATTTGAAAATTCACTGATTGGACTGAAAGGATGTGTGGGATTGATCAGAGAGAACAATGGGATGTCTATTGTCGATTTTTCTGAAGAAATTGCAGGCAGCTTGTTTGGCAGATCACGTGCTTGGATTTGTCCTGGCTTTTGTTTGCTTTTGCCTCTTGCTTTCCATCTATTTTATTTTTGTCTTAAAAAACTAAATTATTACATTCTGTTAAAGTTTCTGTTTTTAACTGGCCCACCCTGCTAAAATGCGCTGGATATTTTAATGGTTCCTTTTTATTTATTTATACAAAAACATGTCACCTCTTGTTGTCACTACAGAACAGAGTTGTCAAAGACTGAATTATATTTTACATTATTTTATTTTTTAATTTAAAAAAATAAAATCGAATATATTCATATTTTAGATTTATGTTCAATTATAATTTATTGAGCAGTTTTTCCTCATTAATTTAAATGTCTCTTTTGTTGACTGTTGTTTTCTTGTTAGTTGAGACTTTGCAATAAGGCTAACTATATTTTTCAAAATTAAATTGACTTTATTCGCTCATATATGTTTAATTTTCTACAACTGTTTAAGTAGTTGTTAGAAGTCAGGACAATTGATTGCATTTTTTCCCACCCATGAAAACCAAACTATTATGGTCAAATTTTGAACGACTTTATTGAAATCAATCGATATTTGACCAACTTGACAATGCCATGTCTTTGTCTATGTCTACAATTTTTATCATATGAAAAACAAGTCTCTAAAATTATATACTACAAACCCATTTTTTAAATTAAAATAAATTACACATATTATTATTATTAAATAATAATTATATTTAAATTGAGTAGGTATTTATACTGACACTTGGATTGAAGTTTCGAAGTCTCAGTCCGGGAACAGTGTGGCTCGAGTTAGGTTGGACCGGAATGTTCTGCTAAGATGCACCGGATAGAGCATTTCAATAATGGGCTAAAACAGTGTTCAAATGATGAGTCTTAATTTCTTTGTTAGGGTAAGCATCTAATCTCCCTATAGTTTATGAAAGTACCCCTAGATACCATTACTTTGAAAAACCTATTTTACCTCCCTATTATTTTTCAAAACTTGTATTTAAAATATTATATATTTTTTAATTAATTATGATAATGATGGAGTGGAAGAAACTTTTTAACTTTTAATTTGTTTTTTGACTTTCATATTTTTGCAGTATTAAATTAATAAAACGAGGGAGGTAAATGATATTTACCGTATTATTTATTTTATTTTAATGCAATCCATCAAGATCAGATAGTCCCATCACACGGACAATATTAACCCGATTTTCAACATCCTACAACACCATAGTCTGAAGCAGCTATATTGCCATAGCGTGATGATGCTGTCTCTCTCTCTCTCTCTCTGTTTCTTTCTTTCTTTCTTTTTAATTTAATAATTTATTAGTTAAAAAAGAGTTGTGGAGGTGCGTGCCTGGTTCTGTACATCTGTTATTCTTTATCGGATACCGTGAAAGAGAATCTCTAAAATGCGCCCACCGCAACACATGCCGCTTGCTTTTCTCACATGGGCAATTCCGGTATTTCTCCACCCAATTTACCAAAATGAATGGAGAATGGAAATGGGGTTTATTTAACGTGTTATTTTATAAAAGTGATTAGCATGTGTTGTCACTTTTATGTCGTTTTGAGTTTCGTTAATGCGAGCGTCTCGTATACTTTGAGTAAATAGTTTCACATGGTAGGGTTTGGATTGGCAATTCCGAGTGGGTTTTTGTTTAAATAATTGTTAATTAAGATTAAATTAATGTCGCATGATGCCTTGATGTGCAATATCGTAGAACCCCAAAACGAAGAGTATTTTTGTCGTTTTGGGAAAACTGAATATTCTCTAATCTACCACTTTGTTTATTCATCATCATGTATTGCTCAAGCTCAAGCTTTCTTTTGAGTAGAGAATTCCAATTGCTATGCTCGAGACTTCCCCAATTTCAATGGGTATTTTGGTCGCTTAGGGAAAATGAAAGCCTCCCAAATATTCCCGCACCCCCTCACCTTTAAATCTTTGCATTTTCATCCTGAATGATCAATGTTTATACCTGACTGATTTACCAGTTTTTCATTGTCGGGTAGTCACATAAAAATGCTCTAATCTAGTCCAATTTTTCTTGTGTGTTGAGAATATGAACATGATCTTTGCCGTGTAAGCTTTGATGGAGCAGAAGTTCATGGGGCCAAGTGACACCAAACCCTAGGAGATGAGACTGATTGACCCTTTTAGAATTACATGTCCAGTCCAGTCCAGTGCAATGGAGCTGTGTGTTGCTGGTTACTGGAGGAATATCTATAAAATTAGATGATGTGCTACATCCACAGAACACACAGGAGCATGATTTCTTGACCCCTTTTTGAAACTTTTTTCTTGCATAAAGGGGAGGAAAAGGGGAAAAAGCAGTCTTTGCATTATGAGAAGCCATAAACAAATCTGAGAAAGTTGAAAAAAGTGACAATTTGAAAGTGGGTTCATTTCATATGGGTGGGGTAATTGAAACTGTGTTTGATTTTTAGGTGAAGCAAAGGAATAGTAGCCGCAGAGACCCTGTACAGAGGAGGAGAGAGTACAATTTTACTTTATTTAATTTGTGGGTTTAGGTTGATGAAGATGATTTCATATGGGGTCCATGATGGGGGCCGGTGACATTTGCTACATGTTTCGTGTGGCTAGTTGTCTCTTTTCAAGCGATCAAATTCCCTCTTGGTGGACCAACTGGATATATATTTCATTCTTATTTTATATCTTGTTTATTGGTTATATTCGATTCTCGCAACTAATCTATGGATATGGTGAACGACAATCGTCATTGATAGTTGCTCTTCCTCAACTCATCTTTCCCTCTTTTATTAGCATTTCTTCACAACTCCTCCACTGGCACTACCAAACATAAATTAGGCAAATCCTATTATATACTAATTATTTTTATGTTTCATATGTGTTGAGGCTTTAGTTGTTTGGACAAGACTTTTTTGGATAGACGTAGAACAATACTTTTATGTTTCATATATGTAGAGGCTCTAGGTGCTTGAATGAGACTTCTTTTAATAAGATCAAAACATTGAGCTTTCTCTTTCGAAACCAATGATTCATCACATAAAAAATTAAGTTAGAAATAAGATTGAGCTCTAATATGGGTTAACATAATTTGTGGAATGACCAACCTCTTTTAAAAAGATTTGAATTATTGATTGATATTGTAAATTGTCCACCAACCAAGCCGTGGGCAAAACTCAAAAGCTGAAATGGTGTTGAATTGTTGGGTGAGTGAGCAAAAGCAGGTGGCAAAATATGCCAAGAATCGGTGCCTTGTTGAAAAGGAAAACGTTGCCGTGCCCTCGTATTTTTGGCACCAATGACGAGTTTTTCATGTGAAAGCGCAAGGTACATGTCTATTTTATGAATGGTGACATAATTTTTGGTACTAACAGAACACATTAACTTGTCCTTAGTTGAAGGCTTGAAATATTATATTTTTGTTAGTATTTGTCTAATTTAAAATTCACCCAACCAGGGTTGAAATCTATTTAAGATTCGAATTTTAATTTTTATTGAACAAGTTGGGGGAGACTAGAGATCAAATATAATGATTTTTTACCAAATAGTTTGTTATGGGCTTGGGCTTGGGCTAATTTGACCATTCACTTCGGGCTGATATAAATAACTAGGTATGGACCTTTTCTTGGGCCTTGGTAATGGCTTAGATGGATTGCTAAGGATCATGAACTGCAAACAGATCATACATTTACCGATTACGCAAATAAATTATTTTAATTTGTTTAATTATTACTCTTTAAAAGTTTCATTATTTTTTCTCAATGTTTTGAAAATTATCAGACGCGTGCTAATTATTACACTCGTGCCAATTATATCCCTTAACTGGCAAGGACAGTCAAATTACAATTACATTTTCACCCCTAATTTCATTCCTCTGAATAACATTGATAAAAGAATGTCAATATAGCTTACAAAATGATCAAAATAATGCTCACATAAATGCTCCTTTGAACCTTTTCGAGTGATCATTGGCAAAAATTTAGCATGTATCTGATAATTTATAAAACTTGGAGGGTAGTTTTTGATTTTTTCCGTTTATAAATATTTGTTTATTTTTGTTAATGCTAGCTCAAACCATGGCGCTTTCCATACCTAATCCCTGTTCCCTGGTTTGGACCATTTCATAGTCAAAATGTTACAAGCATGACTTGAAATTTAAGAATTAAATATCACATCATGTCCACTAGCCTCTCAATGACCGAGTCCAAATTTAACATATTCCAACCCATTAGTGCATCGTATTATGATAATACTAACCTAGGTAATGATTGATGAGACAATACGATAATGGATCATGCCGTCATGGTCAACAAAGTAAATGTGTTAACTTGAGGTCAAAGTAAAGATGAGAAAATGGAAAAAACCCAAGTTCAAATTGGGTTTTATTTTGATTTAATTAGGCCGCAGATTATGGATAAATTTTTTGATAATTTAATTAGTCCGCAACGTTTTACAAATTAATTGCAACGAAAATGACGTGACGCATGAATCATATTACACATTTTATATATGTTATTACCAAACTTATTACTATATTTATTCGAAATATAATATGAAAAAAGTTAGACCCTCACCAACCTCATTTTTTGTCATTGGCTAATGTAATGTTGGCCTTATTTCCTGTAGAGTTATTGTTGAATGGAATAAAAACGTAGATAGTGATATTGTTTTAATAGTAGTGTTATGGGTACAAAATTTATATCTTAATTATGATATAATATTATGTGAGTTGTAAGATAAATTTATCAATATTTATTGTTTTAACTTTTATGTATTCATCTTACCACTCATAGCATTACTCTTATTCTACTGCTATATAATCTTGGTTATTCTTATTCTAATGTTGTATAATCTTGGCTACTCTTATTCTTGTGAAAAATTACTTTTGTCGGCATCAACTTAGGATTTTTTCAATAATTCTAATGATGTATAATCTTGATTACTCTTATTCTAATGCCTATAATCTTGGTTAGACTTAGGCACCCACCCACGAGCCTCATTGTTAATTTGTAATTAGCTATCCATGTCGGGTTTGAATGGCATGAAACGGCAAAGCCAAAGCCATTATAAACAAAACTTGATTAGTATATACAGCCTCCCATATGGATGATCTGGATATGTCGTCACTTGTCACTTTTTTCTTATACCTTTTTATGTATGTGACTCACTTTTCTCTTGATCTTATCTTAATTAGGTAACCAACAGGAGGACATACGCAAAGCAAAAGAAAAAAAAAATGTAGAATTCAATTAATGGATAACGTTTAACCATAAACAACAAGTCATCGATCAATCTCTTTTACAGCGAATCAAAGGCCAAGCCCTTTGCAAATCACCAATGCTAACACTCGAACAAGAGAAAACTATCCTATCCGTTATTCGACTTTCATCACTCACCACAACGTTCTTGATGCTTTCCCATTGTGTACACAACCCTTCAACGATCTCGCACGTTGCCAGTTCTTCTGGATTTGAAGGGTTGTAAATGTACAACACGTCGCCCGTCGATGTCACGGCAATCGACGTTAAACAAGAACTCGTGCTTGTTCTTCCTTTAATCTTCTCCACCAGAGATTTTGGCATCTCTCCTATCTCTTTACGCTCCTCCAACGACGCGCCGTTTACTTCCCAAAGTTTGACGTTTTGATCAACATTATCGGCATCGGTCAGTCCCACCAGGATCAAACGATTGTTTGCAAAAGCGATTACGGAGAAGAAAACGTTCTGATCATCCGGACGTACATCGAACGGTCCGTTCCATGTCTTGGTTTCTGGGTTGAATGAGCATGTTTTACCTGAACATTTCTCAGCAACGTAAAGCTTATTATGTTCAGAATTCACTGCAGTTGACAACCATGTCGAGGCTGCCGAGTCTTTGAGAATTTCGGGCATGCTACTACACCGCTCCCACGTCTGAGTTTCAAGGTTGCACATCTCAACAGCAAGTGGGTCGTCCTCGAAATCCCAGGCGCCGCCAGCGATGATAACATAGTGTTTAACCAGGGCAACAACCGGGTCCGTCCTCCACACGAGTGGGGCATTCACGTGGCGCCATGTGAGGTGTAGTGGGTCGACCGAAAATGAAAACTTTGAGGGTGACAACATGTAGAGAAGCGTAGAATGAGAGGATCTGAGGGTTGACAAGTAGTTGATCTTGGAAGGTTTATTGATTTGAATCCAAACTTTGGAGCGTGGATCGTAAGCATGAGTGGTTGTCACGGAGGGAGACGTTTTTCTCTGTCTGTAAACAATCAGCCATGGCTGGATCCTGTTGAGATGATGAAGAGAAGAGAAAACAGCAAAGTTCCAAGCTTTTGAGACGTGGGAAGCAGGAACCAAGTCGATGAGAGGCGCCCGCGAGAGTATGGCCTGCAAGATGTCGCCATGGATCGGAGCTTCCGCTTCTGATTTCTCCATTGTCTTCTCTTCTGCTGGCATTGAAAATTTGAAAACGTAAAATATTATTTAAAAGTGGATTGAGTTGTGTGATGAAGAGAAGACTTGTTTTGAAGGGTTTATATAGAGGCAAGCACGCGGTTAATAACATTTTAAATTGTTTCCAATGTTTCTTAATTTGTTGACTCTGTAGCAAAGTCCATATTTCCATATATAAAAAAAATAATGTAATTTCTCAGGAAATTTTCAAATTTCCAATTCAAGAAAAATACAGGAGTGAGTATTGCAACAAGAGACACGACTTCTCAGATAATATACAACTGTATAGTATACGTATCACTCATATCCCATCTACAAGGCACATCTATTCCCCATATCCTTGGTGTTGGCATCTCGTTTTAATCTTATAAAGAAGCAACCAAGTTGTGAAAGCGTCTGAAACCGGAAATGATGGATATATATATATATATAAATACTAATTTGGAAAACCGTGCATTCATATATTGCTTAGCAATTAATTATATTAGTTAAAATGTTTTATATGATCTGGAGTTTCATTAAGGAAAGCTTTATTTTCTCAATGATGATTATGGATCCCAACTACCCATTGACTACTTGCAGTAATGCAATATTATAAGATGAGTTGAGTCTTCTTCTGCTTCATTTTCATTAAATTAGTTGCGTGGACTAGAGAAATCATAGTGAAACTAATGCAAAGAATGTATTGCGAGTTGATTGAGAATTTGAATAATTTACTAATAAGTAAAGATTCAAAATTCCTGGGATTGACCATGCATGTTGAATTTGAAAGCTGAATTATTAGAATTGTTTTAATAAATAGAATGAAGTATGTGCCATTTTGGACCACAAGCTAGCAGCTAGCTTTAGATTGGGCACAATCCGACGCTTTGCATTCAGTGGTAGAACCCACCTCGTCTGTGTCTTTACGTGACTTTGGTAATTATGAAAGGGAGCTTGTTTGGTCAGCAATGGATAGACTTTTAGAAGAAAATTATTACCAAACTGCCGTCCATCTTCACCAAATTTTAGAATCTGACCAATCACCGACAGAAAGGAATAGAACCACCCAATAACAAGCTACCAACCCATTGTTTCAGAATTACAGAAAACTAAACAGTATATACATAATTAGAACTTCAACTTAATTTATCTGGTTTATGCATATTATACGTGCATGCCAATGTCTTTGTAAGGCACATACTTTGGATTTGATTTTACTCGAATGACAGCTGGTGGTCCTCTCCTCAAATCCAACTCATAATATTAAATGTTTCTAGGATTAATTTCTTAAAAAAAAAATTGAAGAAAGTTGGTGGTTTTCGGATAATGTGATGTGAAAGGCAAGATACCCTATAACTGATAAGTGATTTGTATTCACAAATATATGCATAGCCAAAACTTCAACTTGTTAATTGGATAGAAATATCCAAAAACTTCAAAGCAATGAATTCGGAAAATGATGCATGAGTTGCCATTCTCCTTTCAAAGAGTGTACGCTGTCGTAAACACCAACAAAACCACATGAAGACTTGCTAGCACGGCAGATATGGGATGATATTTGATCCAAAAACACTTGCATTGACCTTTCAGACGGTTATCCACATATTCAATGTTGATTTCGGTTGGTTGAATCAGTTAAAGATGAAGAAAACTGAAACTTGAGTTGATGTTAGATTTTCCTTCAGCTTGTCTTGCATCAGACTCTACGTAATTAATTAAAAATCATTGCATGATAACTTGGGCAGTATATAAAAATAACAAATTTTCACACTTTATTCAATATTTCTTGCAAGATATTTAGATACATAGACATCTCAAATATAAAATTTTGTCATGGGAAAAATAATGACACTCGACAGCCATATATTGCCCTTGATATAAAAATGTCTTGAGCTAATGGAGATATTCCAAGATTATGCCACCTCGCATTTTATGAAAGACCAAGATTCAAAATATGTGTCAATAAAGTCTATAAATACCTATTTATAACTTGGGAAGGGGGATGGACTCTCTCTCACGAGAAAAAACAAAAAATCACCCCTAAGTCACCAAAGATGGGGGTTTTTGAGTTTTCTTCTTCTTCCTCGATTTCTCAACTTTTCGCTATTTATTGCTTGAAACCCTAAACACTACTAAACATCTCTATATTTACTAAGATTCACTAAGTTTGAGTTAACCACTAAACTGACAACTTTGGGGACTTTGAGGGTTTTGTAGTATGATTCAAGCTATTGGGAAGTCTTTTTGTAGTTGAGAATTGCCATGGAGGAGTGCTTGTAGTTGAGAATTGCCATGGAGTGCTGGAAACGGATCTTGAAGAATTCCCTAGCTTAGTTGAGCTGATTAGTGCTAGTTTTTGGCATCAACATAATTGAATATTATGATATGAGGAACCATATGTCCAATACAAAAGACTCTTCTATTTGGTGGAAGGACCAATCGTTATTATAAATTCTAGATCTCCTCTTACAACTATTCAATATGGGATAACCCAATAATCCCCACTTGAATAAGACACATGATGTGCATCATAGTTTTTGCAACATCTCAAATCGACTCTGTGTCCAACCCAAAAGACTAGTTTATTGAGTGGAGGGACCAATCATGTTTATAACCCAAAACTTCCACTTACAATTATTTAATGTGGGGCAACTCAACATATATATCTTGTAAGAACAATATGATCATCTCTAAAGCTCCTAATAATGAGGAAAGTTCAATGAGATAAGAAGCAAACAGATAAGAGAGGGAATTTTCAATTTAGATGAAATTTATTAACTTTGATTTGATCAGTGGAGACCCTTAATCACATTCTTGGCTGAAGTATTGAACGTGCATGCAACATAAATGAGATTCATCAGCAGCAAACGAGGACGTTTATCCCTTGAAGGAATTATGGGCACTCTCATTTTCGTGGCGGCAAAACTTATTGCGTCGCAAGTTTGAAGCTTAACCTGGCCAACCCTTGAGCTTGGATGTTTTAGACTTTGAAAATTTTTTATCTCAAAAGTGAGGAATGACCGCTACGCTGCAGCTACACTGGGTTTAGGATGGCTGAAGCCATCGAAGCGCACCCATTCCACCACAGAGCCACAGGCAATATTGGATAAACGAGTGCGTTACTGATAATGGGTTACGAGCCAAAACAAGATGTACGGTTTCGCTGCCAACGGCCACTTACCTTACTATTTTGATGGACAAACTACTAGTATGGAAAATTTAAGCAGCCCAAGTGGGGTTGTGAAATGGGCTAAAATAATTTAAAGGCTTGAAACGGGCTTTCTTAGAGACAGGTTGACTGGCTGAAAACCTTCTAGCTTCTAGCTTGTATTTGTAAAATATTTTCATCGTCATAGACCACCTAAGGGAAGAGAGGAATATGCTTGCGATACAAACATACACATTGAAGGTTGAAAGCAAGGATAACACCACAATAAATTGACGAACTATCAAAGCTCTTTATTAAGGGAACAGTATGATATCAGATTCTCGTCCTCAGCAACCTACACTAGTTGCCCACATGTTAAACTAACATTAGCTCCCGAATTTTTTGGTGTATGAAAATAGTATAAAATTATGATGCACACTTGAAAATGCAATGAGAATGGAGTACATCGTTGACCTAAAAAGTTGATAACTCATGCAGCTGCACTGATGCAATCAATTGCCTGTTTGCATATACCAGTCATAGTTGCTTCAGGCCCATAAACCTATCAGAGAACAAAGAGACAAGAATAATTTCAGCGGTGTTTCTATCTTTTGAGTCAAAAAAGTTTGATAAGAGGGAGACAACTCCCAGTAAGATTTTACTCAAAATGGTACCTCAAGTGGGATGCCAATTTCCTCTCCAAGTGCTCGCATTCTTGCAAGGCCCCTCTGGTAATTTGGGCCTCCTCTCCTCACATATATGTGCATTCTTGATGCTTTAAGTTTTGATTCCTGATAAATGAAAATATCCATTGTCAATAGTCAGGCTCAAAAAAGAGGACAAACAACAAAATTAAGCACATTCCATCAGGTTAAGCTCACCTTCTCCCTCAGAGCTCGGATAATGCCATTAAATGTAGCAGCAACATCAGTAAAGTTAGCTATTCCTCCTCCAATCACAAGAGCTCTCTTACGACCATCAGGATCAGCAGTTGCACACTGCATAGCAATAATGTGTTTATTTTCACAGCAAAGAGAAAGATTAGACTCTCAACCAAGAAAAGAGGGTGTCCCAGTGAGCATCTTAAAATGTGTTACTAATATCCATTTAACACTTTGCACCTTTTGTTTCCTTTGAAAAATTTTTGTGCAAATCCTATTGAAGCCATTTGCCAAGTGTATGATTCTTCAACAAACAATGATACACTTAACAGACAAGAATGAAAATAACGTGCCACCTCCAGAGTAATATATTAACAAAAAGCTTAAAACCAAGAAGATAAGCCCTTACATCAATTACAACTCTGGCATACTGCAGAACCTCTTCCTCATTGGGCGCTCCACTGTATTCTGCGTAGTTGCCTAGCTCGGAAGCATAGCCAAGATCTCCAACCTGATTCAACAAGGGACAATAAAGCACTTGGACTAAAAAGGCATTTATTACTGTTGTAAACCTTGACCTTAATCAATGAGAACCCATACCGTGTCTGCATAGATCACACTTGCACCTCCTCCAGCTACCATAGTCCAAATTCGTCCTTTGGGGTTCAAGACTGTAAATTTCAATGATGCACTTGTCTGCAATAAAATACAAATAAGTTAAAAGACTTTTTACAAGGTTTACATGATCGAATAGTTTATGAACAGCAATGCAGTCTATATGTCATAAAGAAACAATAAAGCAAATTCATAATGGGAAGAATTATTCAAAGATGAAAATTTGAGACTTCACAACGTAGATCCACAGACAAGGGGATTTCTTTAGTAAAAACCTGGACAGCTAACAAAAGTCTGAATGCTCAATTATGGATTCAATACGTGAAAAAATGTTTCTTATAAGAAATGAAGAGTCAAATATATATGGTTCAAGTTTTCCTTGAGAAAAGTTGATTAACAAATGAAAGCAGATCTTGGCAAGAGGTACAGGCATCTGTCAATCTGTGGGTACCTTCTCATCTAGACCATGAATAAAGCTCTCCGTAGCACTCATTACTCTTCCAAATGGCATTGGAAAATCGATATTGCCCCACCTGCAAAAAACAAAAGTTTCATTGGAGGATATTGAAGGTGACGAGATTTATATTAAATTCATTGAATAAACCAAATTCTTGTATTTTACACAATAATCATAGAGGGGAATGGGAATGGGAAAGCACAACAACCACTAAAGAAAATGAGTCCAAAAAAGTAAAAATGAAATAAAGAAAATGGAATATACTTTTTGAAGTTCTTAAATGCAGCAGTGTCATCCAGCTCGCCTCTCATATCCAAGGGATAAGGCTTTCCATCAACAAATGTGAAAGGATTCATCTCTAGGAAGGTGAAGTCAAGATCTGGCAAATAGGAACTTTAGAAGTTAATGATGAATTCTAAAAGCTAATAGAATTGGCATTAAAATTGCTAGTATTATGGTGAATTTGTTGAAGGTCTTTAAAATACCTTGAAACAGAGTGAAAACCACCTTAATGAACTCTTCAATTTCTTCTTTGATCTGGATAGACAAAAATTACTCATGTCAATTATTTCCAAATCTATGCTAAAAGCCTGAATTCTCTACGACATAAATCAGAATTTGGTTGCAGTGAATTATGTAACTGAATAGTATGTATGATATTTTATTTTGAGGATGCCTATGGCATAATCAGGAAATTCTTTTTAGGGGAAAAGTGGGGGAGGTGATGGAAAAGATAAAACAGAATTGAAATATTGAACAGAAAACCTCGTGGTAGAATATTGTTAGCCAGAAAATATGTCCAACGAGCAGAAGTATACGGTCAGATCATTGACTACATGGAAATTACCTCCAAGGGAAGGGTTGCAACAAGTGGAGCACATATCTCTGAGGTAAGAGGCGTCCCTGTTGGCATATATATAGTCTTAACCTGGAAGAATAAGAAACTTTGTAAATTATGATTCTGTAACCAATGCAAGAGAAGAAAGATTGATAAAAATAGTAGCATTAGAAGTACCTTATCCCAGTTCTCTTCAATTTCAATTCCTCCGCATTCTGAAAAGCTTATGCTGTTCCCGAGTCTCTCCGAGACAATATTAAGGTAAAACTCTTCATTGTGCGGGATGAAGGGTTCAATGATGAATGTTGTAATGGGTCCTTTACATCCTCCCATCTCCACCTGTAAACCAAGAATAATAAAATGTAAGACAATACTCAACTAATAAGTCATAGCGAAAAGGTAAAACATAATGAGGGATTCAGACGTTCTCAAACTGATTCTTTTTAAGAATCAGAAAGAGAGAACAGTACCTCTTTGCCCAAGCGCTCTTTCACAAAAGCAACAACTTGAGCTAAATCCAGATTCAGAGCAACCAAACCACTCTTCCCACGCTTGCCAAACAGCATGTCCGGTTTCACAACTAGTTTACATGATGAAAGCCAGGGTTCCTTCTCTACTAGCTCATTGAAATCAGTTGACTCCGTAACCTAATGCATAAAAACATCACCATTGTAGTTACGTAAGCGTCGATCCAGTAATATCTTCACTTGGACAAGCAATTGTAGAATACTAATAAAGTTTCATATAACAGATTCGTATGAATCTCTACAAAAAGCTAATTATTCCGACAAATTTCTACTTCAAAAGCTAAATCATATAAATAAAGGGAGTGTTTGATTCAGATTCAGAAAAGAACTGTCAAATTAAATTCCAAAAATTCAACAAAACTCAATAATCAGAGTTCATAAGCTTGTAATCAACCAACTAAACACAAATATCGGAAAAATGGAGCTGAAACCTCGAAAAAACAACTCACTTGTGCTGATTTGATCGGCAACTCGCGACCGGAGAGTCTCTTGAAATGCTCCTTCAACAGTCTCTTGGAATCATACTCTCTGATCTTCTTGCGTGCCATTTCTGCGTCTCTTTCTTCACCTGAACCACAAATTTCAGTTACTTCCTTCAGATCTACATTACAAGATCACAACATACTCGGAGAAAAATTTGAATGCAACAGATCTACACTACCAGAAAACGACGGCGTATAGATTTGTCGAGCAGAACACCACGCTTGAATCTTGGTGTTTGATTTGTTGGTTGGTGTTGGGGTACTTATAGTGGTGAATCAGCTTATTTTAAATTAATTAATGTTTTTATTATTTTTTTTTAAAAAAGGAAAATAGTTGGTTGAGTTTGGTAGTTTGTAGCGTTTAGCGGGAAACTATCAGATGAGTACTGATGGACACGTGGGGCACCAACCGTTGCAAAGCAACACCAACGTTTCAACACTTTAAATGTTAGCGGAAGGTGAAATTTCAGTGCAACGCCTGCTAAAT
>JANKKB010029649.1:0-27540 GCA_026225775.1 Bursera palmeri | reverse complement strand
GATCACCTCTTTCTATACAATGCAAAGCTAAGTGTAATTCAATTCCATCAAATTCCTCAAAGTCATTACAACTTTTTGGTTTGTCATTATTAGCAGGCAATATATCAAACGAGAATAAAATGGGAATCCTTATCACAACTACATAGGGATCCCCCACTTTAATTAATCACCAGTTAAGATTATGATATTTACCAACTAAAATGGGAGAAAAAATTTTCTAATCTTGATTAGACATCAATGGTAGTGGGATTTCATGTCTTATTCACTCATAATTTGGATTCTATAGCCGACCCACATGTAGGAAATACATGCCTAGCTTCAACAAATCCCATGATTTCTTCATAGGATTATTGAATCAAAGCATCATCCCATATCAAAAGATCTTCTAACTATTTTTAAAATTATAATATAGAAATGATAGATAAATTCATATTTTAGTATCATGAAAAGGTCTTCAGATGTTCATAGAGCACTATTTTATTAAGAATACAAGACTCCTTATTGATTTATTTATTTTTAGTTTAATGATAATTTTTTATAAATGGGTTTTTTATTTTTTTAAAATCTCATTAATTTTGATTTGAGGTTTTTGACAAAGTGACCCATAAAAACATTAAAATGAACAAGTTTTCTTCGGGAAATTATTCAAAATATGAAAGCACAACCACATATGCACACTAAACTTTCACATAAACAGTTGAGAGACACTTAGCAGATCCCAGTAGTGCTTCACTTTTACAGTAACTAAAGGGATAAATGAATTTTGCACTAAAGTGGGATGATGATAGCATAACCTCATGCCTAAGTATTCTTAGGCTTCATAGTTGCCATTAAGAAATTGATTTCATTGGCCTAATTTAGGGTTATCATCTTGAGGACACACCCTTTTCAAGTGGGGTTCTCATTTTCATTGATTGTCCTAATAATTCTACACTAACTATAGCTATTATCAAGATCACATTTTCAGATTCAATAAAAGAAATCTATTACCCATTTCTTATTTAATATATACCAACCATCGGATATATTCAATTTCGAATATGTACAAATACCCATAACTCATAAGAATAACTTTTATTACGAATAGGGCAGGTAAGGTGGGTGTTAGAATTTGGGTTTTGAATAGGATTTAATTTGGGGCACAAGAAATTGAGGTGGGGTATAGTTGTAGGCCTAATTAGACAAAAGCATGTTATAATATATATGATATAATAAATAAAGCATATAGCAAAGTGGTATGGTATGTATATGGATGGATCATTATTCTCCATACACCAACCAAAAGTTAAATTGAACAAAATAAAAAACAAATTCCCACATGGAGATGAGTCATGGATGATGATGATGATGATGAAATTTGTCCATGGGCGGCTCACTCTTCTCTTATCTTTTAGTGACTTAAACTATACTTGTACAAGAATTATGTAAACTTTTGTTAGAACCATTGTGGGGTGGCATGTCTGTATATCCATACAAGAAAGGAAATTAAGAGGACTTTGAAGAAGAAGAAGCTAGCATTGAAAAGGCCAAGAAAAAAAGTATAAAAGAGAAGGGAGAAGAAATTGAAATAAAGGCACAGCTTTCGGCAAAAACCTTGGCAGCACACAGTGCCATGGCAGACGTTGTCTTCTCACCAAACCAAAGTGCCAAACTAATGCCACCAAACTCTCTTCTTACCTGTAAATGTTGTATAAGACTTGCCATCTTTCTCCACTTTTCTCCATCTTTTTCAGAAAACTATCACAAAAATGAAAAATAAAAAATAAAAAATTGGCCCTTTTCCAATCCAGTTGATACCAATCAATTTGAGTTCGTCCAAATAATTAAAAAAGTGAAATGGGTATTTAAATTTATCAATGTGGTCGCCCAATAATATTACGCTACACATATATTTATTAGGTTTTTATTACTTTTTACACAAAAAAAAAATAAATAAATAGCTTTACCATCTTAATTTCACAACCTAAAAAATTTATTATCATCTTGTCGATATTTATTGCTATTCATTTAATTCCTTCACCAATGAATAGAGAAGAGATTCACTGACAGCTTCAAAAATTATTTAATAAAGTTAAATTTTAATTATCGAAAATAATAAAAAAGTAATAAAAAATGGATCAGGAGATAAAGGAGATTTCAATTTTCATCATTCTACCCATATTTTTTTAAAAAGTCCATCCGGTTGACCAAGTTCACATGACCACCCACAAAACGAATTCTAGATGCTTTAATGGAGCGTGTTCAACACGCTCGTCAAAACAAGCGTGCTAACTACTATTTCTTAATTATATCCTATTTTCTAAATAAATATATAGAATATTATCATTTTTTTTTGTTTTTGGATCAACATCGGCAAATATAAAAATAATTTCTTACAATACAAACAAGCTTCATACAAATCCATGCGCCCAAACATGCCGTAGCTGACTTAATTCTAATTATTTTAAAAATAAAGAAAATATAATAAATAATAAAAACAAAAATAAAAATTCTGTTTATATACACAGTGACGCTGCCACCACCAAAACCCCGCATTCTTACCCATATAATAAATCCAAATAAAAAATTTTAAAAAAAATTACATAAACCCTAAACAAGCTTCGGATTGACCAATCACAATACAAAGAATCAAACTTCCAATTAGAATATTAATATCTCTATAAAATCCACATTAAAAATACGCCTCCGAGAAATCTGCTTGTGATGGTTACCATACATTGCAAGTAGAAACGATTAAAAGAATCTTATCTGTTCATCACGTAATAAAATAATTAATTAATTAATTAATTAAAGAAAAGGAAAGTAAGAGAGATAGAGAGATTATATAAATAAATCATAAATAAATAAAGGATATTTATCCATTTCCCACCTAAGGTTTGGAACAACATTAACCCCAAAGTTTTCTGAACTATCGAAAGAACCCATATCAATCATTTTTTTATCAAGCTATTTAATTTGGTAAGAAAAAAATTATGATGTTTTATTATTTAAGTATATATATTATTATTTTTTAAATTTTTTATCTGTTCCTTGTAAAGTTTTTAATTTTGATCTTACTTATTTATTTAAATAAATAGTAATACATTAAAATATATATATATATAATAAAAATCTAATTGATAGACAAATTAGGTGATAATTTCTATTAAAAGTACTCTTTGCCAAACTACTTACATATGTTAAAGGTACTGTTTATACCAATTATTTCAAGAACATATATGATTTAAAATTTTGAAAAGATTTTCTTTTATCAACTCTTTATATATATTTTTCTATTATCTAGTAATTAGATAGTAATAAGAAAAAATCTATATTGAAGGTAAGAAATAAAGAATAAAAATCTAACAATAAATATAAGGTGAAGAATATTTTAATGGGTAAAAATAGATAGAAAAAATGATGGTTAGGGAGGTTTATGACAATTTTGAAATTATTGGGGATAAAAAGGTTACATGAAGAATGAGAGATGGAGAAACGGGAGCAGGCAGGCAGTATATTATTCTTAACAAACAAAGAAGAACGAAGAGAAGAGAGAAAGAAGGGAAGGGAAGGTGGAGAAGAGAAGTGATAGGAGAGAAATTTTGTTTTTTTGTTTTTAGGTTTTTTTTTGAAAAAAAAAGGAAAAAGAATAAAAATAATATGGTGGTGGTGTTCGAGATGCGAGCTGATTCCGGTAGAAAGGGAACCTTCTCCGTACTTCTTCTTTTTCTTCTTTTAATTCTCATTTTGCCTCGCATTTAATTCTTCTTCTTCCTTCTTTAACTTGTTTATTTTACTTCAATTTTTTTTTATTATTACTTTTATTACTTCTTCTTTAATTCTTCAAACTTATTTAACTTTTTGGGTTTCTTCATTATAGGGGTAAGTGGGCTGGGTTGGGGTTTGGTGTCTGTGATTTGTGGACACGGGAACGGAAGGGATAGGGTTTACTGGATCGTATTGGTGGGATTGTGATGGTAGAATCGATCTTCGGATGCATCATTGATGAATCTGGGATTGGTTAAGCTTTGAATAGCGTTGTGGATTAGGGTTAGTCTCGTTCTCGTTCTCGTTCTTGTTGTTTGACGAATCGTTTTGTTATCTATATTGTGGTCTTGTTTAATGGTTTGGTGTAAATATTTGAGTTTTGTGAATGTTTAGGTTTAGTGAATAGATGTTGTTGATGATTTCTTCCTCCTTTGAAGTATTTTGTGATTCCTTGGACGAGGATTTCGTTTTCCTTTTACACCCATTTTAGGTTAAAAAAGAAACAAAAAAGTCAAAATCAATTGTAACCCATAGAGACAGACACACCCAAATCACCCACTATTTTTGTTGTGGGTTGTGTTATATTTTCATATTTTATTATTTTGTTACCAAATTTGAGTAATAAGAACTATAGATTTTTTGTTTTCTTTAGGGAAAAGAAAAGTGAAATACTCAATTAGAAGAAGGAGAAGTAGAGGAGTGGATTATACAATTTTTTATTGGGTTTCTGGTGTTCTATGGGAATACCTGATAGTTCACGAGATCTGATTGACAAGGTTAGGTCTTGGATTTCTTGGGGAACTAGTAACCTATCAACGTTGCCCAAGAATTTTAAGATGCCCGATAACCATTGCAAAATGTGTAGTCAGTGTGATGCAAAGTTTAATGAATCTTGCAATGGATACCATTGCCAAAGTTGCGGCCGTTGGTTGTGTGGGAAGTGTAGTCAGAGCAAGGTTGAGGCCAGGGAGAATATCAAGTCTTGCAATTTTTGTAGTCGGATAAGTTTAAGGCAGGGATGTGGGAGGATGTATAGTGAGAAAGTGCATCCTTCTGTCTCTCCTCGAGAAAGCCCTGAGCCACCATCTCCTAGTTTTAGTTCTGAGAAAAATTACTGTTCTTTGAATACTGAATTGGTTCAGGGTGATCGTCTTGCTCGCTATCTTGAATCCACGGATGGTGGATACTCTCCTCATACAGTATTCAGCCGAAGCCAAAGTGTAACCTCTTTTGGTGCTCAGCCCTCTCCAGTATCTGTTCGGCGCTCTCCCAGCAGGTAAATTTCTATTTAGATAGCATTAGAAATGCATTAGCATGACCAACCACTAAGTTCTAATGTGTAAAAATTCAAGACATCTGGTAGTATAATTGAATTTCCATTCTTTGTCCTTGTTTGGTAGTGAATGTGTAATAATGTATCTATTTTGTTAATTCAGGAGTGATGAGGAAGACGCAGAGGAATCTGCAAAGCACTTTTTCAGTCCATCTAGTGAGTTTTATCACGATATTTCAGATGTAGATTCTGGTAGTATTAGTGGTAGACATGAGTTTTACACTTTAAAGTCAGTAGGATCAAGTCCAGCTGACAGCCCCTCTAGGAGAAATTTTACTTCAAATAGAGGTGGGCATTGTGTCCAGCGTGGGCAAGGGGGAAGCCCATTGCCTCAGAACGATTGTCCCTCTGATCGAGAAAGTATGGCTGTTTTAAAACAGCCTGATATAAGGACTGAGGATCTGGAAAATACTGATGATTTCTCTGATGATCTATCAATTTTTCAAGCCCAACATGGTAAGTTGCGGAAGCCATTGGATTTTGAAAATAATGGTCTTATCTGGTATCCCCCACCACCTGATGATGAAAATGATGATATGGAAAGTAATTTCTTCTCATATGATGATGACGATGATGATATTGGGGAATCAAGTTCAATGTTCTCTACCAGCTTTAGCCTTTCTAGTATGTTTCCAGGTAAGGAGAAGCAGAATGAGGGTAATAAAGAACCTCTTAGAGCTGTGGTACAGGGACATTTTCGGGCTCTTGTCTCAGAGCTGTTACAGGCTGAGCATATTAACTTGGGGAAAGAGGACAGTTCTGAGGACTGGCTTGGTATAGTTACAACACTAGCATGGCAGGCTGCTAATTTTGTGAAACCAGATACTAGCAGAGGAGGCAGTATGGATCCCGTTGATTATGTAAAGGTTAAGTGTATAGCATCAGGAAGTCCAAATGAGAGGTATAGTGCCTTGTATCCTTAGGATTTTACATGTCCTGGTTTTGTAGATCCAATGCTTCTATGGGGGTTAATGCCACCTTCTTTTACATTGTGATTTTTTATTTTTGTTTTTTGGTGTATGCAGCACCCTTATTAAGGGAGTAGTTTGTACGAAAAATATAAAACACAAGCGCATGACAGCACAGCACAAAAATCCTAGATTACTTATTTTAGGAGGAGCACTTGACTATCAAAGAGTACCAAATCAGTTCGCATCTTTTAGTACCTTACCGCAACAGGTTTTTTCTTGCTGTATTATTAATCATACAAATAGATGAAATTGTATACCAACAGAGTTATGAACTTCTTTGTTTCATTTCCTCTATGTGCAGGAGAATGAGCATCTCAAGAAGTTAATTTCAAAGATAGAGGCTCTCCGCCCAAATGTTGTGTTGGTGGAAAAGAGTGTGTCGTCATATGCCCAAGAACTACTTCTAACAAAGGAAATATCATTAGTGCTCAATGTGAAAAAGCCATTACTGGAGCGGATAGCCCGATGTACTAATGCTCTTATTAGTCCTTCAATTGATCATGTTACTACAGCACGACTAGGACACTGTGAACTGTTTCGGTTAGAAAAAGTTTCTGAAGAACATGAGACCACGAACCAGTTTAACAGAAAGCCAGCTAAAACATTAATGTATTTTGAAGGGTGTCCAAGGCGTTTAGGTTGCACGGTAGTGTTTTCTACTCGAATATGACTAGTTTTCATTGGTTTTATATCTTGGAAGTTATGTGGTTAAATAGTAGAGTAACTTTTGCAATATATGTCATTACTGCTAGAAGTGTGTTGTTCTTTGCTCCTTTAACATTTTTAAGGAAATTATGATCCAAAACTTAACATTTACTGCCTTTTTTTTCTTTATTTGAATATAATATTTAATCATCGAATGAATAAGAATTTTCAGAATTTTGATTTTAAGACCAGATTTTGTGATTCATTTTGTAGGTCCTGCTGAAGGGTACAAATCAACAAGAACTAAAGAAAGTTAAACATGTTGTTCAATATGCAGTATTTGCAGCCTATCACTTATCCCTTGAGACTTCTTTCCTTGCTGATGAGGGCGCTACTCTGCCTAAGCTGAGACTAAATTCCTCAATTGCTATTCCAGAGAGGATGATGGCTGATAATTCCGTTTCTATTATCCCTAATTCTCAGGTTGTCACCAATCGTCAAGGAGTAGCTGATTCCTGTACCCAAGATGATGTATCTGTGAGACTTAATCTGGAGCATGGAGGATTGGATTCATTGTATGAGCATCTTGACACGGGTCATATTTGTTCTTCTCCCATTTCCACGGAGAAGAAAATAGGAGATGTGACTTCTAATCCATTGCATCATGATTTAGAACCTGAAGTGGGCTTCAATATGCGATCTTTTGATCAGTGCAAGGATTTGAAGGAGCCTGTTTGTTCTTTTGAGGCTAGAAATCTCTTGCCACCAGAATTGCAGGAAATGATGGGTCAAGAGGAGAAGCAGTCCAGTGAGATTCATGAGTCGACAAAGTTTGAAAAGGTTAATGACAATGAAGCATCCAGGGAATACTTCTCAGCTGCTGACACTCACCAGAGCATATTGGTGTCATTTTCAAGCCGCTGTGTGCTGAAAGGGACTGTATGTGAACGCTCTCGGCTCCTGCGGATTAAGTTTTATGGTTCTTTTGATAAGCCACTTGGAAGATACCTCCATGATGACCTGTTTGATCAGGTAATTTATTTAAGGTTTTGTTTATCTTCTGTTTGGTGATTCTTTTTTTTAATGTTGAATATTATGAATTAATTAGTTTTTTTTTTTTTTTTTTTTTTTGGGTTGCCAGGCATCTTNAATTAATTTGTTTTTTTTTTTTTTTTTTTTTTGGGTTGCCAGGCATCTTGTTGTCGATGTTGTAATGAGTCAACTGAGGCCCATTTTCTATGTTATACCCACCAGCAGGGAAATCTGACAATCAATGTTAAATGTCTTCCCTCTGTAAAGCTTCCTGGGGAACGGGATGGCAAGATTTGGATGTGGCATCGATGCCTGAGGTGCGCAAATACAGATGGAGTCCCTCCAGCAACTCGTAGAGTTGTTATGTCAGATGCTGCCTGGGGACTTTCTTTTGGAAAGTTTTTGGAGCTTAGCTTTTCAAACCATGCAACAGCCAATCGTGTTGCAAGCTGTGGTCATTCCTTGCAAAGAGACTGCTTACGTTACTACGGGTAAATGGTTTTTGTTTAATGATTTTTTTTCTTTTTTCAATTATTGATTGCCATGTTGGTGATTACTGAAATGTTTTATTTGACAGGTTTGGAAGCATGATTGCATTCTTCCGCTATTCGCCTATTGATATTCTTTCTGTCCATTTACCCCCATTGATACTTGAATTCAATGGCCCTGGTCAACAGGAGTGGTTAAGAAAAGAGGCAGAAGAGGTGGTTTTATGAATTTAGCTTTTTTTTGCTTGGCTTCACTGGACTGATACTAAATCTGGAACTAATTTTTAGAGAACTAAATTAGTAAATTTGTGCATTTCTTTTAGTGTTTAAGCTTACTGATATGTTAATTTCTTCTTGTCTTTTCAACAGCTTATGGCTAAGATGGAAACCTTGTATGCTGAGATATCTGATATACTTGAGGGCATGGAACAGAAAACTAATTCTATCCGATGCAAAATGTCAGATGCAACTGATTTAAAGAAACAGATGATGGAACTGAAAGATCAGGCTAAAAAGGAAAGAAATGATTACATAGTAAGTACACTCAGAATGTTAGTTCTGTCATTAAACATGATAGCTATCACAAATTTCAGGTCCCTACAACTTTGCAAGTGCATGTAGGGGATCGATTTTTCACCAATACTTTATGCACTCAAGTGGTTAGTTTGTTGATTTCTAATTACTTTTCATGTAAACAGGGTTTGCTGAAACCATTTGTTATGGAGACTTCAGAAACATGTCAGGCAGCTATGCACATTCTAGAACTTAATAGTTTGAGACGTGCCCTTCTCATTGGTTTGCATGCATGGGATCGCCAACTTTATTCGCTGAACTCTCGTCTTAAGAAAAGTTCTATTGCGAAGGCTACTCAAGCAGATGCATCTCATGCCCAAATGAAAGAGTTGAGAAGTGATCTGTGTTCTAAGGATGGTAAGCTTGACTATGGTCGTGAGGAGAATTTGTCTGGATCTGTAGGATTACAGGAGTATCCGGCAAATAATTCACATTTAGAGCAGGAGGAGCCTTCTTTACCAACCATGAAACCTTTTGGTTCTGACAACTCGATGTCAAGCTCAGTTCATCATAGAAGAGATGAGGATGTGCATTCAGATGGGGAAATTGTATCCACTCTTTCTGAGAGAATAGATTCTGCATGGACGGGTACTGAACAATTGGTTCAACCTCTACATGCATCTCAGACGGATGGGCCTCAAGCTGGTTTTGCTGGGCAGATAAGACACGGTGGTAATCTTCCTCTTAAAAGACTAACTGCACCAGTGAGAGTACAATCTTTCGATTCTGCATTAAGACTCCAGGAGAGAATTTCGAGAGGCTTGCCCCCTTCTTCATTGCATTTATCAACAGTTAAATCTTTCCATGCTTCTGGAGAGTACAGGAGTATGGTCAGAGATCCTGTATCTACTATAATAAGGACTTACTCCCAAGTATTGCCACTGGAGGCACAGAAGCTAAATTTGATACTCAGTTCTACACCATCAATTATCTCCGCTGCCTCTAGTGTGGCTGAAGGGGCTCGGTTGCTTCTTCCCCAGAGAGGCCAAAATGATGTAGTTATTGCTGTTTATGATAATGATCCTACCAGCATAATATCATATGCTCTTAGTTCGAAGGAATATGAGGACTGGGTTGCTGATAAGTTGAATGAGCATGAAGGAGGCTGGAGTGCTAATGAAGGTACTACTCTTCCAACATTTTCACCCTGGCAGTCATTGGGCTCCCTGGACTTGGATTATATCCACCATGGCAGTTATGGATCTGAAGATGGTACGTCATCAATGAGTAACTTGTTTACAGACACCAAAAAGTCACCGCATCTAATTGTATCTTTTGGGGATGAATCCTCGATTGCTGGTGGTGAAGTGAAGTTTTCTGTCACTTGTTATTTTGCAAAGCAGTTTGACTCTCTTAGAAAGAAATGCTGCCCTAGTGAAGTGGATTTTGTGTGTTCATTAAGCCGCAGTCGGAGTTGGAGTGCACAAGGTGGGAAAAGCAATGTATTCTTTGCCAAGTCATTGGATGAGAGGTTTATTATAAAACAAGTAACGAAGACAGAATTGGATTCTTTCGTGGAATTTGCACCAGAATACTTCAAATACTTGACAGATTCTCTTAGTTCTCGGGGCCCAACTTGCCTTGCAAAAATTCTTGGTATTTATCAGGTGGGTTTCACTCTTTGCTTTTCTGTATACAAATGCATGGTTTGGTTTTGCCATTGGGGTGAAACTTATAAGATTTTCTTAGGGGTTAGGATCTTACTAACTAATTGGGTTGATGGCAGGTCTCTGTAAAACACCTGAAGGGTGGCAAGGAAACAAAAATGGATTTAATGGTTATGGAGAATCTCTTTTTTAGGAGAAGTATTTCTAGGGTCTATGATTTGAAGGGCTCATTGAGATCCCGCTATAATGCAGATGCAACTGGGACAAACAAAGTTCTTCTGGATATGAATCTTTTAGAAGATCTACGTACAGAGCCAATATTGCTTGGCAGCAAGGCAAAAAGAAACCTAGAGAGAGCCATTTGGAACGATACATCATTTTTGGCGGTAAGTTCTAAGTTTACTGTCAGTTTTGGTTTAAACTTAAATCAAATCAAATAGATCTTCGAATCTCTAAGCATTTCTAGCAGGTGTGGAAGTGTTTTGCATTTTATAAAGACCTGTCCAATTTTGCGTATTAACATTGAAGGTTAAATTAGTTTCCTTTTTGTTGTGATCCTGCAGTTTGTTAATGTTATGGACTACTCGTTGCTGGTTGGGGTGGATGATGAACGGAAGGAGCTAGTTTTAGGGATCATTGATTTCATGAGACAGTATACATGGGACAAGCATTTGGAGACATGGGTGAAGGCAAGCGGGATACTTGGTGGTTCAAAGAATGCTTCCCCAACAATTATTTCTCCGAAACAATATAAGAAGAGATTCCGGAAAGCAATGACAAGCTATTTTCTCACAGTACCCGATCAATGGTCTTCATGAAATGCAATTGCATTCTTTCATGCACAGAGCATTTGTTCATTAATAATATTCATAATTGCAGATAAGAGGCCCTCCCCTGTTGTTTCACAGCTTGTTTCTCTTTTTCTTCGTCTTTTAGAATGAAATGTTTTGGTTAAGTGAGAAATGGCCCCAAAGTGAAGGCTGGTGCCCTTACATAGAACAGTTGAGGGAATAGAAAATACCTGCGAAGAGCACTTTGTACATCTTTTTTACCCATGTGCAAAAACATTTTCTATTCAGTCTCCTTCACATGACTGACTTGCTTTGTAAATTCCTTTTTTTTTTTTTTAACACCTCTCGAGGGACAATACAGCGAAGCAAAATTGTGTCATTACTTGTATCCAATCACTTGACTTGCTGCTTTAACTTGATATTGAATTTGAATCTAACCAATGATTTTATTACTGTAATCTTACCTTGCATAACGCTTAGCTCTTTCCAAGCACAAATTCAAACTCAATGGTTGGTGTATAAAAAGGATCTCACGTCTGACCTCATATTTTAGAAAAGTAATTAGCTCTAATCTGATACCATTTGCTTTTGGCAGGACATTCAAAAGGGATTCGAGATGAGTTAGAAACTTAGAGTTACTGTGGCCTCTCCTGATGATTATCCAGCCCAAGCATTATCAATCCCTTCTCGCCTCAATTTAACTTTAATTACTGTTTAACATTTAAAGGAATGAAGAAAGTCTTAAATATATCAAAACAATGTTTAATCAACGTTGAGTTGGAGCAATGACGATTGACAATCAAATCAATTCATCCAATGTTGGAGTAGATGCGTTCAGTACCACCAGTAGTTAGACAAAAATTAATGATTAAACTAACTTTAACATCAAAGCATGATATTCTTTAAACATTTTTAAAATGGGGTTTCCGGGGTTCCAATCTTAAAGATTAAAAGAAAATAATAAAATACCATTCTATTATATTAGTATATTCTTTTATGGGACAATATCAAGAACTATCCTCATGTATTGACCCAATTTCAAGCAAAAAACATATTTGTCATTTTACTCAACTACGTCTATAATCTTATCAATTTTTTATCAACTAACAGAATCTATTAATTTAAACCCTAACAGAGAAGGGTAAATTAGAAACTCCATATCAAATAATTAATAATTATCACCCTAATCTCAAAACTAAGTAAAAAATCAATTAGAAAAAAGAAAAGAAAAGAAAAACTAATGAAATGTCTTACAAACAATTTTGTATAGAACTACCCAAAATAATTTATTTTCTTTTCTTTTTTAAGAGTTAAAATTAAAAGAAAATAAATTTCAGTAAGGGTAAGATTTAACTTTTAGATTTTCTGTCAGAGTTAAATTAACGGATTCTATTAGTTAAAAAAATTGATAAGGTTAGAGGGTGATTGATTAAAATGATAAACATATTTTTTTGCTTAAAATTTGGTCAAAACATGAGGATAGTTCTTGATATTGTCCCATTCTTTTATATATTTTAGTTTTTATGTGTTACATAAATTAGTCAATTAGTAGCTTTGATTAAATTTAGTTATAGCCCATATATTATTACATAAATTAAGGGTAGACTTTTTAAGATACTATTATTTAAATTTATCATATCACTGATCTTGGTTTGACATCTTAAAATAATTTAATTATTTAAAAATTAAATTATTTTAAGATATATTTTAAATATCTAAGCTTGATCTCAATATTTTTAATATCTAAATTTTGTTGGTTATAGTCCTTAAAAATTCTCTTCAGAGTTATTGAAAATTGAGAAAAAAAATTGTTTTATATTTTAATTTTACATGAATATTAGAAAACAACTGCCTTCCAAAATACTTTTAACTATTGACACATTTTATGAAAATTTCTTCTATAAATAATTTGCTGTCAAGAATTTTACTTTATTTTCAAAAAATTCAAAACAATTAAGCTTCTTTTGTTTATTTATTTTTCCATTTTGGTAAACAAATATATGTAACTGGCAATAGACCGAAAATAAAATATTAACCAGTAAAACATTTATATAATTTAGAGTGATAGCAAAAGTACAAAATCTGGAGCTTGCTATGGCTAGGGGTACATCTCTAACTCTCAGCTCTTACAAAATTTCTTCAACATTGCATTGTTAAGCTAGCTTCATTTGTTTTATGTACAAGAAAATCATAAAAGAAGACACAAAACAGACTGCTTGGTTGATGAGAAATCTGCAGGCTGATGTAGAGAGACTAGAGAGAACACAGATGACAATTAATTAACATGAACCAACTACTGCCTTGCTCATCTCTTTTTAATTATAATTTCTTTTTTGGCTTATTCAGATCAGATTTAAATTGTCAAGAAGCAACTGTTATTTGGTTTCCACCTTCCACTATGGGCATGAAGCTCACACGTTTCTGCAATAAAGGAAAATTGAAAATTGTTAGAAGATTTTGTTTCAATTTCAAATCATATATTATTTGAAATAAATTAAACAAAACAATTTTTTTTCTTCTCACGCTGACTTCTGTACTTTCTGGATTTCTTAAAGGATTTTTCTTGTATTATAGATTTAATAATTCTCTAATTAATTGGCTCAGCATGGTTATCATAAACAAATAACAATTACTATTTGTATGTGTATGCACGTCTACAATATTCAAAAGGAAAATGAATAAGTGAATTGGGAAAAAGTAAAAGAAGAAAATTGCATTCAATGGTCAATGCAAAAGGAAAAAAAAATGATTCGATTGTCATTATAAGAGGAAAGAACAATCAATTTTTTATCAGTTCATTGCATTGGGATGAGCACTTGCTTCATTGGGTTCATGAATTTCCTAAAGAAGAAGCAATCAAAGGTTGTTAAGGATCCATTTGTTGCTTGAAAGCTATACATATATATATATATGTATATAAAAAATTCTTCTAAATAGTTTGCTCTGTTAAGACTTTTATGCATCAAATTGCTTTCGTTGCATACTGCATGTGAAAGACACAGAAGAAGTCTCACCAAACCAATAATAAGATTTGACCTTAACAAATTTGCCACATGCTAGTATTAGTTGAAATTTTCCACCACAGCTGGTAAACGATTAGTGATTCCATCATTGACTAAGCATGCCTTATAGTTATTCTTTTTTTTCGTGGATTAGTGAATATATAATTTTCCTGTCCTTCTATCCTCCGTCATAGGATTCTCATAAGCATGGAGATGGCGAGATGCCTTACCGTGGCTAAACAGCTATATATGATAAGATCCCTTGACAACTTATATGTAGGGGCAAAGCAATATATATGTTGAAAATGACTTCAGTAAATTTGAAGACTAATAATTTGACAAGCTAGGCTAGGTGTTTGTGTAGTATGAAACCAAACTAACCAGCTTCATTAAATTAAAATTAAAAGCTTAAATGTGATTAATATCAGACACGAATCACAGTGCATCAAAAAGATAGCTATAGCTAATCTTCTTAATGTTTGAGCTTATATTTCAGTAATTCGACTTAAAAAAGAAAAAAAAAAGCTTAAATAGTTAAGCAAGCAGCAGTATCTATTAATTTGGATGCATCACCTTGCCAGCCCGATATATAGATTTTGGGCATGTTGAGACTAGCTTTGTCAATATTGTAAAGAGTTTGTTTGGAAAAAAAGTGAATATTTGCCCAATTATAGGAGATCAAAGCTCTTGAGTTCATGCTTTCACGAATAACTTAGAACCATGTTCCCCTCAAGGCCACAAAACATGAAAGCCAGAGCCACTCAGTGAAGGGAAGCAAAAGAAACTAATAAGGTCAATATTGGGTCCCCAAATACTTGAGTAGTTTTAGCTTTTAGGTAACCTACTTTGCAAAAATGCTTCCTATATTTGTCTTAAAAAAAAAAAAAAACTAAATAAATAAATAAAAGAATAAAATGAAGCACAAATGTCAACCCCGTTAACAGAGAAAATAAAAAATGAAAAATAAAGCAAAAAACATGCCATGAAACGGGGATCTTGTCTAAGGAAAATTACCTCACGTGCCTTGAATCCTTCCCTGACTTGTCCGCTGCCGCCCTTCCAATGCACTTGTTGCTGCAAGAACACACCATTCTGCCCCTTCTGTGCACTTCCATGCGTGTCGTTGCTTGTATTTGCCCTGCAGAGATCCATAATCCTCTCTGCTACCTCTGCCTCATTTTTGCTTTCTTTCAATAACTTTTCAACTTCTGCCTTTGGAAGCTTCATTCTCACCCTCATTGCACCAATTTCCGAACCACCTTTGCTCTCCTCGGGCAAAATGCTCCCCGGTTTCATTATCGAGAGATCCGACACCGATCTCCGAGACAGCATCAGGCTCTCAAGCCTATCTTTAGCACTCATTTGAATCCCCGACCGGACCCTCCTCGGAACTTTCTCCTGTGGAGCTTTTGGCAACTCCACCAAGAAGTAGAGCCTTTTAGGCTCCAAATTCTGATGAGCTTGCAGGGGCTTTGCCCGAATGCCGAAGTGCTTAACAGCTTCTGATTCCAACAAAACAAGACCAGGGTAGTCCTTCAACACCTCTCCAGCTTTCACTGGAGTCTTCAACTTGAATGTCTCTCCACTTATTTTCATAACCTTGGTGCTCTTCTTCCCTCCCAAGCTGTTTCCCATGATTGGTTTTGGCTATTCTAAGTAAGTAAATTTGGCTTCTCCCCCTAGCTACAAAGCGAGGAAGTGCTTTTAAATTGAGTAGGGCTCTAGCTTTTTAAATAACCTGAATAAACATAGGAAGTGATGGTGGGTGCAAGGTAGCGACAAATATTTATGGTAGTTGATGCTCGGAGAGTCATTGGTCAACAAAGAAGGCAAATTTTGAAATAGGCAAACGTTTGACAAACAGAAAAGTACATACGCCTTCGCTTTCGATCTAAAATAACTGAACTTCGTATTTTTCTTCAATTTTAATCTCTAATTGTAAGCTACTCAGAACCAACTCAACAACCACGTTCACACTTCAATAATATTTTAAGCAACAATTTTTCACTAACAAGCTTAAGTTTTGTATAAGAGTCCGTGATGTGTGGGGAAAGATGATCACATAATCATTTTCGTTCTCTTAGCTAGTGAGCATTACCGATGACTAATTCAATTTTTATTTTCGAATATGGGGCCTCAACAATATGATTCTTCAATCATATTCAAGTCCAACCTATTGGCTTATAAGACATATCAATGAGATAATCACAACCAAGCAAATTAAAATTCTTAATTAATCTCTAGCTAATCACTTGACCCCATATTCCAAAATTCGATCGACTAAAGGACAGGCTAGAAGAAACAACTTCTTATTAGCTAGCAAAGCCCGTGATGTGTGGAGAGGGATGATAGATTACTTGCATAATTATATAATTATCAATATAATACTGCAATTTTTTTTTAATTTAATCGAATCGGTAATCACGGGGAAAATCCGGGGAGCCCCTGTTGAGATTCCATTGAAAAATAAGCCTGTGAAACTTGACTTGAGCGTTGCAATTGGAATTATATCCTCAGTTTCGTCAAAGTGAAACTATTTTATATATTAACATGAAAGGTACTTGAGACACACACCAACCCTTTTGCGATCTTTCAAAGTTACTGTAATAAACTATAAAATGTCTGCGATAAATAACTTCTTGAATCACAATAGTACTTTTTCCAAGTTCAATACTGGTGGCACGCAATAGCTATAGCTCGATATTATCTTTAATTTATTTATTTTTGAATATGAATTAAAATTTTACAAACTTAGTCCAAATTGATAGTCCGGACATGATTACAATAAACTTGTAACCTATACTGTATATGTTGTTGATTCTTCAAAATCCTAAGCTGGTGGCGCGGAGCCCGTTCAGTATATGTTACAAGTCTTGTAAAATTATGTTTTTCCAAAACAGTTTCTGAAAAATGAAGCGAACGCTTCGTTAAAATGAGTCAAGTTGGAGTACATACTTAATAGGTTATGCTATTTGGACTTAATTTTTTTGAATTAATTTTATATATTATTTCATAACCGTTCTTTTTTTTATAATATAATAGTGAAAAGAGTTGTTGAGTTTGCATGAAAAAAATTATATTTTTTTTATTTTTTTCTACTCATAGATTATAGTAAATAAATGATTATCAAATAATAAGTAAAATTAAATAAAAAAATTAAGTCTCAATAGTCTGAGCCATACTTAATATGTTGAATTAAAAAATGAATATCGTTGTTCGTAAGATAAGTTTATTCTGAAAGAATTTATTTATTCAGCTTTAACATATTGAGTCGAGCATAAAGAGTAGTACAAGAGAAAAGAAACAGATCTTGATTGAATATAATATGATTAATGTTAATGATTACGAGTTGCAAAAATTCTTCAAAATTCAAGTGAATTCAAACAAGAATACCTATCAATCAACAAACCCTATCACCCGTTTCGCTTTCCAATCGGTCCCTATATAGCTTGACTTAATATTTAGAAACACATGAAATCTACAAATGTGAACAGCTTGAAAATTGCAAGAAATTTCGAAGACTAATGTGAGAAATGACAAAAACGCTGCTTTCTAGGAGGTGAATGATGAAGAATTTGTTAACAAACATGGCAGATGCAAATCAAAGTAGAGCATTTCCATGTCGACCGTAATACTTATCTATATTTTGAGTCAAAAATAGTGCATTTTTATTTTGACTTCAACCGGAGAAACGATTCACTTTTTGTTTTATTTATTCTGAATTTTTTATTTTCATTTGCCATTATGCACTTTATTGACACAGATTTCTATAACATTGCGTTAGGATTACATTATTTAATAGTTACTTTTTATGATTTCCCTTGTGTTTTCTTTTTTAATTGAGGACCATATCCAATATTTTTATCCATGGATTAAATCAAATCGATTTTCGTGTAGAGAGAAAAAATTTTGATCATTGATTAGCTGATAATTTTAAATTATTATTCTTCTTTATCCATTTTAATCCAATGGATCTAAAATTAGAAATTCCAATAACTATTTGAAACTTAATTTTATTTTTGAATGAAATATTTAAATAATATTCATGAATAGCATTGTTAAACTTTATTTTCATGATATTACCAATAAGAGATCTTTATTTTTGTTTCATCTCTCATTTGCTCTCAAAAAACATATCATTCAATTATAATTCTTCTTGGTTTATCGATAATATATATATATATATGATAAAATTTAATTGTTAGAATGAGAATACAACCTTACATCGATTCTTCCACATAAAATTTGTGAGATAAATGTATCTTGTAAGTAATTCATGTATTAATGTTTACTTTTCTTGTTATGTTTATTACAACCAACACATCCAATCAAATTTGAACTACGGTAAAATTTAATCGTTTGCAATGAGAAACATTTATATCTTCTAAGTAGAACTTGTGAGATATACGCGTCTTGCATTGAACACATGTACGAATATTTACTTATTATAATTAAAAAATTGATGTCATTTCTTATGAGTCTCTTCCTAACTTCTTCAAGATGGCGAGATCAATCAGTATTCTTTCATTGTATTGCATAAAATTAGATTTTACTAGAAGGTGGAATTGGATTCATTTGAATGTTTGAAAACCAACGCATCAAATCAAACTTGAACTACGGTAAAATTCAGCCTTTGAAATGGGATATATCTACCTACATCTTCCGCGTAGAACTTTGTGAGATATACATGTCTTTCGTTGAACACATGCAATAATATTTACTTTATGTAATAAGATATTTCATGTGTCATTTATTATGAGCGTCTTCCTAGAATTTTACATATGGCGATACCAATTATCACCATTCCTTGATTGGATTACACAAAATTGGACTTTACTAGAAGGTCGAATTGGATTTGTTTGAAACGTTTTACGTACCAACTAACAAATGCATGCAAATCAAATTTTTTCTGCGTAAAATTAAAGTATGGTGAGATATACGTTTCTTGTATGTAACACAAGTACTAACATTAATCTTTTAGTATATAATAAGGCAGCCAGTGATATTCTTTCAATACAACGGTTAACGCTCATGACGACAAAGCAGTCTAAAAGGAAGAAAAACAAGAACAACTACAAAAACGTGTAATCTCCCCTTGTCTTCACACAGCTCATTAACTTTCGGCTTTTGTAGCTTTAAAGGTATGAAAAGGCTTAAAGTTAGAAGTTTAATTTGATCCATGGAACATGAGTTGCGGCCTCATTCTGCGGCATGTGCTTTATGCTACCGAAAACAGATCATGATCCATCCATACATTTTACAAGGCCAATTGGGGTTTCTTGCTTTGTGACGAATTGAACGTGCGCAATGACTTGGATAAAGGCACCTCATCATGGGCAATACCCATCACAACACTCTTCAAACAAAAAATGCTTGAATAAAGCTGTCAAAACCGACCAAGAAGAGAGATAATTTTATCTAAAAGGGCTTGCTTGAAGTGCATTTTCAAACGTGACGAATAGCTTGGCCGCTTGTCTGCATTTTGCTTTCCTTATTTCTTCGCTCTTTCCGTATTTTGAAAAATCCAAACATATCAAAAACAGACAGAGAGAAGTCAGAATTTATTAAAGAAACGGCACTCTTTACCTATACTTTGGGTAAAATTTTGACAAATTTCTTGCAATTTTCTCACTTAATCCATCAATATAGAGAAGTGATTAATTGGCATCCTCAAATATTATTTATTTATTTATTTGTTTTAAACATCAACCATTGAAGAAATGAGATAAATAATTAGAAATTTATGTCAAGAATCAAGATTTTAATTAAAAGATTTGAATAAAAAGATCTGTGCACTCAAACTCTTGTGAGCCTTAATACTTTCATCCCATAGGTGGTGTACATTTGGGTTAATAGCCAAAGGAAAGGAAAATGGATAATGAATATTAATTATTTTTTTAATAAATATTTATATATACTTTCTTAATTTTCAGAAGTAATATGAAATTTTATTTTTAAAAATATTTGTATTAATTTAGTATATAGCTTAGCATACTATTAACTTAATATATTATGTTTTATAAATTAATAAATAATTAAATATTTTAATGATAAGATTATTTTTGTCTAAGTAATTTTATAAATGATACCCTTTCATTCATAATTTTATTACACAACCTAACAAAGGAAACATTTCCTCATCGTTTTCCTTCCCTCCCCTTTTTCTTTCATCCAACTTTTCCTTTCGTACCCTATTTCCTTTCCTCATATCGAAACACCCCCTAAATCTAAAATTAACCTAATATGCACTCTGAAACTCTCATGAGCCTGAATACTGTGCACAGAGCTATTATGCTGGTCTTAATTCAAAAGTGAAGTAATGCCATGAAAATTTTATTGATCTACTTATGTCTCAAATCCTAGTTAGCAGGATTCTCCATCAAGCATTCAATTACTCAAGGGTCTGGAGTTTCATAAGAGCAAAAAGTTTGCCTCAGGGTTGGAATATAAGTAAACCACTTCTAATATCCATGTAGTCATAGTACGAGAACAGTGGGGGAAAACTCTTTCAATGCTGAATTTTATAAATTATAACAAACATGTCAAATGGATTTTTTACACACTCATCAAAATGATGGAATAAATACACAGAGAGTAACGAGAAGAGGTTTTTACCTCATGCTCATATCCCCAGTTTCACGAATAAAAGGAATGGTGTTGCAGTGCTTGTCTAATAATTGGAATTGAAGGGGAAAAAATAAAAATAAAAAATAAAAATTTCTGTTACAATTACACCTGTTGGAGCTGCTGCAAGTTGCAAAGATGCTCCAACAGTGAGGTAGCCTTTCGCTTGGCCCTCTCTGTGCCACTCTTAGCAAGCTCCGTCAAGGGTATGACAGCACCAAGCCTACTTATGCAGGCAAGATTCTCCATATCTCTTTTGCACAAGGAGAGTAAAATGGCAGCTGCATTCTCTTTGTTGCGTGGTAGACCTGTTCTCAGAAGATCTATCAGAACAGGTATGGTACTAGCCTTCACTATAGCAACCTTAGCCTCTTGGTTGCCAGCTAGAACTGATAGTATAGTTAGAGCCTCATCAACCATACAATTTCTTGAATCTGTAAGCATCTTCAATAATGCAGAGATAATACCAGCCCTTACAGCCCTGCCCTTATTCCCCAGATAAATGCACAGATTAAACAATGCTGTTGCAGCATCTTTCTTCCCTCTAGTGCTTCCATTTTGAAGCAATTCCACCAAAGCTGGTATCGCACCTGATGCACCAATTATAATTTTGTTCTCATCCAAGAGCGACAAGCTAAACAGGGTTGCTGCTGCATTCTCTCTGGCTTCCATGCTTCCAGCTCTCAGGATTTGGACTATTGAAGGAATGGCACCAGCAAGCATTATGAGTCCCTTGTTATTTTCATATATAGACAAGTTAAGAATTGAAGTCACTGCATGTTCTTGTGTTATCTCATCATCTGTTGTTAAAAGGTTGACTAGAAGAGGGATTGCTCCTGCTTCCGCAATTAGTATCCTGTTATCAGTACTTCTTTTGGATAATGATCTGATTTCAGCCACAGCAGCTCTGCGCTCCTCAACTGACCGGCTTAAAAGTTTGCGCACCAGTGCCTCAATGGCTACCACATCCCCACTAACGTCACGAAAAGAGCCGTCACTCTTCTTTATCTTCCCATTTGCTAATCCACTAGGTTGTTCAACATTGTGCTTAGCACACCACTGACCAATTAGACTTCTCAAAACATAATTTGGAGTAAGTGTCAAATGATCAAGCTTCTGCTGAGTTTTTGGACATGTTACATTGCCACAATCTATCCATCTCTGTATGTACGATCTCTCATATGTCTACAATTTCCATAAGAAACTAAATCAGTAGATGTTAATGATAAAAAATGTTGAATTTCGATATTTTCGGACAAAATTTTTTATAAGCATGTAGAATTTTATATGACATTTGAATTTGAATTGTGATGCATACCTGCCCTGTGGCCACAATAACAGGATCCCTCATTAGTTCTAAAGAGATAGGGCACAAGAAGTCATTAGGTATTACAAGCGCATCAGTTTGCTGAATTTCATCCATACTCTTGCTGGCTGAATTCTCCTGCCCTTCTACATCAACATTGTTTGACTGAAAGGCCTCAGATGACAAAGAAGAACTCCTCAACCTTTCTACATTATTTGTCATCTGGTCTGCAGACTCTGCACTATGGCCTTTCAAATCAAGACTTTCTGCGACGTGATCCATCTTTGCTGTAGCTTCGTGGTTGGTATTAGTATCTTCTTTGTCCAATGGCTGCGACAAGGCCTGAGAAAACTTTCTTGAATTTGAAGACCCATATCTCACTGCCGCTCTTCCTAGCTGAGCTCTGACCAATGTGACCTGATAAAGAAATTACGTTAATGGCCAATTCAATCAAGAAAAAGCACTGTCTTCTTCCCAATTAATGTGATTGGTATTGAGGGCACATACCTGTTCGTGAACCTCCTCAGAGATATCAATACGATCATATGGTATGTTTCCCAGAGCTTTCTCCAGTTTCCACGTCACACATTGAAATTGAAAGGAGATTTTCTTGGCAGCTCCATCCTTAAATCAAGATATTGCAAATTTCAAAGAGACATCTACATATATTATAAACGAACATGACAGTAGAACTCTGTCTCTTTCTTTTTTCTTTATGCTTTTAGAAACAGAAAATATTCCATATAAAGCGAAAGAGGCAATTCCAAGAATGACTACAACAAATCTCAGCAACAGTAAAAGTCCTCAAGTCCAAAAGGTAAAATGAATCTTAAAGCAGTGTCTTTTGCAATCTTTACCACTAACAAAAGAATCCCATCTCTCTTTATGCCAACATTTCAAACAAGCCATTAAAACTGGACGATCATTTTTCTTTTTTCTGGTGCTGAAATTCCCAGGAAGTTTATTATCTAATGAACTTTAACAATTGGCAATCATGCAATAAAAAATATGATCTAATAGCAGCAACCTGCAGTCAGTTGATCGCAGAAATTTCATGCAGATCTAATAGGAAACCTCTGATTCATCATTTGAAAACAAGTTTAAATTCCAAAACTATTTCCTATAACATTCCAATCAAAATCATTTCCTCAATTCTCCCCTTCACTTGCTTTCAGTAACAAGAACAGTAACCACATTCCAAAATCAAATATTGCGCTTTATTATTTTTTTTCAGAGATTAAACTAATTCGCTTCAATGAAGTATCAGCAACAATTCAGCCAAAATGGGGAATTCAAAATAACAGCAATTAAAGTAAGTTAAAAAGAAAAAAGAAAAGGTAAAAGCTTACAGATGGGTCAATAGAGTTAGAGGCGAAGCTGCCGGCAATGGATAGAAGTCGTTTAGTAGCAAGGAGCGAAAGCACCAGATCATTCCACCAACCACCGGAAGACGAAGAAGAGGAAGACTCCGAAGTCAACTCATTCAACTTCCCAAAATCCCTAATCTCCTCGAGCAAATGCTTCAACAACGCAATCCTCCGCACCAGATCCATACAGTCCTTCCTAAATACTCCACAGCCGGCAGCTGCCCCATTTCCCATAATCTCCTCAACGACCTCAAGAACTCCTTCCGCCGTCCTATCTCCGGCAACGGCGACTAGGGAGCCACCGCCGGCCATTACCAAAAAAAAAAAAAAAAGCTTAACAAGGAGAAGGAAGAAGAGCGGAAGGGAGAAAGCGCATTTGCGATGGTGGGGTTGAATTTATTAGTTAGAAGCGAGTGAGTGAAAGAAGCGAGATTCGCGGGGATGAAGGAGGAGAGAGAAGAAAACAAGAGGATACAGTTGGATTTGGAATATTGTGAATTGTATCACGACAACTTCAACTCCAACTTCAACTCTTTTCACTTACATTACAGATACTACAATACAGAGAGACTCTTTCTTTCTATCTTTCTCTTTCTCTTTCTCTCTCTCTCTCTCTGTGACCGTCTTCTTCTTCTTTCATGCCTTTCAGAAAAACAAGAAGGGCCACTTTCTTTTGTGTTGCGTTGGGAGAGTTTGTACTGTACTTTCTGGTTGGGAAAGCAGAGTGAACTTGCTGCCAGCCTGTAAATGGCCGTTATTATTGTTATTGTCCCCGTTATCTTTTTTCTTTTTAATAATTTAAAAGAAATTCGATAATTACGAAAACCCCCGCAACTATGCGCATTTATTTCAGATTTTGATAAGAACTTCGCCTATGGAATTTCCTTTTTAATTTTATTAAAATCAACGAATATATTCTAGAAAATCAAAATAACTTATTAAATTCCCAATATTTAGAAGAAAAAAAATCAATTTTTTAAAATTTTATTTTAAATTTTTGATTTATGGATAAGCATCGGTCGGGATTTGGACAAAGGTTAGCACAGCAAATTGAACAACGTTCACTTCATTTTCTATTCTACATTGGTGTCCTACAATTTATGGTCTGGTCCAAAATAAAGAGCCTTATTTGAAATTAAAATATTACAAAGTCAAGAAAGAAACATTTGATTGCTTGGCTGTCTTTGACCCATTAAAGATGTTTGCTTTTGATGTCGTTTCATTTTAGTTGCATTATCGATGCTAGCTAACAATTTTCTGAAGCGGCAAAAGGAAATTAAATAAAGAATGTAAATGAAAGCTGCATAAAGTCAACAATGAGCTTGTTCTACGCTGTCAAAGACTACCCTTCAAGGAAGGTAAGCTTAATCTTCTCTAGAAACGTTCATGAATTCTAGTTGGCAATTTGACAAACTTTCTTTTTTACTTTCCTATTCATGATTTTATCTTTTTTTTTTTAATAATTATTTTAAATTCAATAATAATTTAAGTCTGTATCCCATGGGATAGTATAACATAAGATAAGTAATAATGTGAATTATTATATATAAATAATTAATACTAATATATTTACTAATTAATTGTTTTTATGATCTTGGATTCGCATCTCGATGTTGATACCCAATAAGTGCAATTGATTTCAATTTACAGTAACGTAATATAGTGGTAACTTGTGGTTGGAATTTTAGGCAAATCCAAAAATCAATTCATTAATTAGAGGCATTAGGATCCACTCATACAAAAGGGACCACGGGAACAACTTATCAATTTCCTTTATTTTCTTGTGTTTTTAGTGGGGTATATGTTGTTGGATTTTCGTTTCCACGAACCTTCCCATAATAATTCCATTAAATTACCCAAAAAAAAAAAAATCAAATAATAAATACTATATTAAGTTTTATGTTAAAAGTATTTTTAAATAAATTAAGAAAAACACTTTGTGTAAAAGTTCTTTTGAAAACAACCTTAGTTGGGAAATGGAGATTGGAAATTGAAATGGGTGTCAACAATACCGTGTTTGGTTGGCATGGAGCGTTGGTGGACGGCCATTTCATTTGTTAGGTCTCTGTCGTTCTGAAAAAGGGTTTCGTTTGGTGGATATCCACAACCTGAACAATGAACATTGTACTCTACCACCTCCACGTTGTTGCATATTCTATTCAAATCCGAACAACAGATTTTCTTAATTTATTGCAAGATTTTGTTTCAATTTTTTTTTTTATCTTTACGTTGTTTGTCTCCTGTTGGCCCCGGAATCTCCCTTCGGTTTCTTTGTTAGCTCGCTCGGAAAATGATGCTTCAACTCTATTTGGTCAAATTAATCAAGTCTATTGGCCTATTACGATTGGGTTGTTTCATGATTAATTCAAACAACCCTGAAATTAATATTCATTCAATAATGGCGTGTTAATACATCTTATACTCGTATATGCAATGGTTGATTACTCTATTTAATTTGAGTAGAATGCAAATCTCCAAATGCAGCAAAATCAAATATTAGAAGAAAGAAATATTAACTTGATCTTGGCCTCCCCAATGCCGATGATTTCCGATATGGTAGATACGTTGGGCATGTGATGAGGAGGGTTTGTTCAACTCATTGACTGCTTGAAGAGAATTGAAATGATTGGTGAAAAGCACTTCACTAAATTCTCATTACAATATTAATAGTATTGTTAGTGAACATATTAATTAAACACAATCTACCATTGAATTTTCCATCATATATGATATATTTGGTTTGGTTGGTCCGAAAGTCAACCGGCCCTTGGTTGAATTGCAGGCTACATGTTGTCAGTACTCACGTTAGTTGGCATTTTTTTATTGGCTAAAGAGCAATTCTTTCCTCTTAAAGTTTTATTAAGAACAGAAAAATTTAACAACTATTCCTAAATTCTTTCCAATATATATAACCCATGCTATTGTGACTTAATTTTTTTAACTTAATTTCACACACTTCTTACTTTTTGATAGCCATTTGATTTTTCTAATTTAATAGTGAAAATAGTTGTTGACTTGACATAAAAAAATAATTTTTAATCTTTTTTTCATCCATTAATTATAGTAAATCAATTACTATCAAGAAGTATGTGAAATTAAGTAAAAAAATATTAAGTCACAATAGTTTGATCCAATATATATATTTATTTATTTTCTAAAAGTGGGTTGACTTTTTATTCTAATTTTACATATTTTGAGATTTTACTCCAAATACATCATATTATTTTATCTAATTATTTATTAATTCTATAGTTTAAATTATTATACAAGTGCATTATCATAAAAAAATTCTATTATGTATGTACCTATTTAGCATAAAATAACTAATCATAATTAGATAAATATTTAAATGTAACAATTTTATTTTAAAAGCACTTGTATACACTTAAAAACGATGTCGTTTGGGTGTTTCATTTAAAAAAAAAAAAAAAAAACGTAACGATTGAATCGCCAACCCCCGCGCCTTCCACCGTCTACCCCCGCCTACCCCTGCCCAGTCGCCAACTAATGGCCGATCGACACTACCCAGTTTGTCGGCCGCTTAGACTCTACGCCTATCCCCTTTTCCGGGCGCCACCCCTCCACCTAGGGACTCGTCTCTGACGGCAGCCACCTTTTATATTACTGATCATATACACTTTTAACTTATTAACATAATTTAATTATATTACAGAGAAATTAAGAGAAACAACCAAATTTTAGGAGATGTTTTTATTTTTACTATGTTTAATATTTTGTTTCATTACCAAGTCAATGTCATGTTCTAGACAAAAATATCATTCTTGATGAAATTTTAAGTGCGCCTGAATTGCAAATTTATTAGCCTGTTATGGGTTGACGACTTAAATATGTTAATTCATAGGGTTAACTTGTTTAACCAGTCAACTCATAACATGTTATCCATCAACCTGTAATGGATAACCCTATGAATATATATACATATGTATATATATATACATATGTATATATATATATATATGTATATATATATACATATGTATATATATATACATATATGCAGGGGCGAACCCAGAAATGAAACTTAGGGGAGTCA
>JANKKB010029648.1:0-27537 GCA_026225775.1 Bursera palmeri | reverse complement strand
TCTGTGTTAGTTTCAATTCAGTGGGATGCTAAGTTTGACTAAAAAATTTAATGGGGGGCTGAGAGTTAATATCCCAATTATAAATATATATGGTTATACTAACCAGGAACAATGTGATGCAGACTACAATCGAACCCATTCTAAAGAAGGAACAGAAAAACACAAGTATGTCCTGCGTAATATGTGCACTGCTTGCTTTCTATTTAACCAACTTAATAAAGCTCTCAATCTCTCCCTTTTTATGCAATTAATATAGTTATATATATGAGTGTTGCATGTTGGTCTAGCAATTGGCAATTATTTTTTGACTTGTTTTAGCTAGTCCAAATTAAATATTATAGTAAAATTTAGAGTTAGTAAAATTTAGAGTTACATTTATTTTTAGATTAAACTGATGTGTTGAATTATTTTATGTAAATTCTAATTTGATATAGTTTAAATATTAATCATTTTTATTTCAAAGATGGAAATAAAAAAAAAAAAAATTGAAAGACGCTAGGACATAAATGTTCAAACCGGACCTAGAAAATCACTTGGGACGGCCCGGGCCCCTCCAAAAATTAGAAAGCTTTTTAAGCCCCCTTAGTTTAAGAAAAAATTTAGAATTTTTTTTTAAACCATAACTTGTAAAAGTTTTGAGTCACGTACCTCCTTTAACTCTCCTATACATGTTTTTTTTTTTTTTTAAATTTAAATAACATAATTTTGTAATCATACAAATTTTTCTTATATTTTAGTACGAATTATGTATTTTATATTTAAATATTCTTTCATAGTTTGTAAATAATCAACCCATTGTTAGTATAAGGATACCAAATCCAATAATTCCTAGTGAATAGTGATAACTAACTCTTTATATAATTTTTAGTGAAATTATATATTATTTATTATTTTTAGTGAACAATAGCTTGCCTTGGTACATTGAGAAATTTTTTTTACTAACATTAACAATAAGGTAATTATGCAACGTTATCAACCAATGAAAACTGATCTAGGAGAATATAAATGCATATTTATTGAGTAAATTAATTATATTAAGATTTATTTTGAGGGTAAAAGTTTATTATATCCTCTTATTTAGGTGTATTCTTTTTTATCCCTCCTAAATTCAAGGTTTGAATTTTCTTAATGTGCATCCGTTAGGGCCGTGCCCACCCGTGTAAAAACCTGTTACTTCCAAGGACATGAACCATTTGATAAAGTGGGGTTAATCGAGATACGAGTAAGCTAGCTCGACAACCACATTCCAAAACAAAGTATTCTTTTTTATTTTTTATTTTTTAGATTATTATATAATTAAGGTTTATTAAATAAATTATAAATATTAAAATATATATGTTTCCCTCCTATGATAAAATCATGATTTCGTCACTGATTAAAATGACTGTAATTTAGTTTTAAAAGGAAAAAAAAAAAGGACAAAGAAGAATTTTTTCAAATTTAAGAATATTGATAGTAATATTCTTTGGAATCTAGAAATTTTACGAAAATATCCCCCATTGATGAATAAATCTTGGATTTTTTATTTTATTTTTTGTGTTTATCAATTGCGACTACAGGGTCATAAGTAGTAGCGGTTTTAATAAGATAATTGACATATGACAGTTACGAATACATGAGTTAACGTTATCACTTCTAACCATGTTGATAGATTTTGCTTAAGCATAACAAATTTTTTAATTTGAGATATTTTCTGACACCTTAAATATCTCGATCAAATACATTAGAGCCAAAAGTTTCATCTTTTTTTTTTAAGTAATAATTAATACAAATTAATTTATCTGTATTGAAAATAGGAAGCTTTAAGATATGTTAGGGATACATATTAAGATTTATAAAATTAAGTATTCTCATAATAACAATTTTTAAATAGCTTTAAAATTTATTTTAAATGAATTATTTTATTTTATTTTAAGATTTTTTTTTTAAAATAAATATAATTTTCAAGATGATTTATTAAATTTTATAATAAAAATATATAATTATTTAAATTTTAATACATATCTTTAGGACGTACATTAATGTTAATTTTATAAAAGATTAAGTAATTAACTTATAAAAATTTTAGATTTAAAAGAGTTGATCAGCATTGCCCAAGCATTCCTCAATTTCCAAATTACAGAACACACAAAAACTCTCTTCTTCTTCATCTCAGCTTTTCTTTTCTAGGGTTAGGGTTTTCTCTTCTTTACCAACCGTGGAAACTATCACATCCGACTAGTCTTCACTTCGGAATCACTTACTGGCGGATATAGCTGACTGTTTACCAACAATAAGCGACGTCTGCCGTTTCAAAGCCGTTTGCAAGGCCTTCCAGTACTCCTCCTCCTCTTGAGATAGCTTATCCGTCCTTCAGAGAAGTTAACCATCTCGGCCATCTTGTAATAACGGAGACCACCTCTTATTCCATTCGACCCTCTCGTCATAGAAATATTGGAGATGATGATCCAACCACGCTTCTCCTTAAATTAGAAAAATCTGACTCGGGTAAACCGATACTGAAGCAACCCTTCACCCGAATCAGATTCCGAAACTTGTAACACATGTCACCAAAATCCATCAACTTGATAGATTACGAAGTGAAGAAAATCACCACAGCCTACGGGGCTTGAGTTTGTCGATGCGATCAGCAAGAGAAAAAATGAATTTCTCTTTCAAGGTTTTAGTAAAGTTGCTGTTTCTAGTACGTGTCTTAGTGGGAGAGATGGAGAGTTTTCTGTCTTGGCAATACATAGTGCATCACGACCGTGTTTCTGGAGGAGAGGAGCCAGTTGTTGGACTGGGATGGGGATTGGTAGTGGTGGGTCTGTTACTTCTTATGATGATGTAATTTTTCATGATCAGAAATTCTACGCCGTAGAATTATCTGGTCGTACCCATGTAATCGATCCTGTTTCTTCAGCCTCTTCGATTGCTGCAGCTCCATTTCTTAACTCGAGTACTCTGGGGCTTAAGTAGCTGGTCAACTCGGTTAACGATTTGTTTTTGGTTATTAAAATTTACTTGGAAAAAAACAAAGAGGTTGGTGTCGCTCTAGAGAGTCACGACGTTCGAATGGATTTGTACAAACTTGACAAAGAGAACCGTATTTGGGTTCATCACTTCATCTGAACGGGTTAAGAGATCGGGTTTTCCTACTTGGAAATGATTGCTCCTTCTCAATTTCCACTCAAGAGTTTGGTGAATTGAAAAGCAACTCGATGTATTTCAATGATAACATGTTCGCTAAAGCTAGTGACTTTTTTCATCAGGGATGGAATCCTGGTATTTACGACTTGGAGGGCAAAACTGGTGCACGGCTTTTAGTATTTTGTGACTTCTCCAAGATCTTCTGGCCAGCTCCAAGCTGGCTTGGGGAGGATTCCGGCTCGATTTCTCAACGTCGGGACTGGCCGACGAGGAATTCCGGCTCGATTAGTCGACTTCGTCTTCAATGACGTGGCATGGTATATTTTTCTTTTAATTTCTAGTCGTAATTTTAAGTTACATTAAAGATGAATGTTAAAGTACACTTGCTGCATGTTAATTTATTATATATTCATGAATTATATATATCTATATATATTTGTATATGTATTACTTTTTAATATTTATCTGAAATTTCTCCTTCATTTGGTTGTTCCCGAGTAAAAGAATATCTTATAATGCATTATAATTCATCATATATGCTTAATTTTTTCACTTCTTTACATGATTGAGGTAGTTACTGTTAAAAAATCAACGCAATAATTATAAAATAATAGAATAAATAAATAAGACAATACACCAATTTATATGAAATAAAGAAAATTCATAGACGGAGAAGATAAATAATTTTGTTGTGAAAAAAATAATTACAAAAAGAGACGATTAATTCTCTTAATCGATATAACCTTGACATAGCATTAAACAGTATATAAAAAATGCATACCGCAACCGGTTAAGGAACACTTTGGTCGATTTTTGCATCGATATACTTTTGTGGGAGTCAAAATTATTCTCCACTTCAAGTTCTCTCTCTCTCTCTTTTTGCATCGTAACATAGCTTGTACTTGGCTTATGTCAATTAAGAAAGTACTTTTTCTATGAATATGTTATATATTTTCAGTGATTATTGTAACTTTTAAACTTCTAATTAAATCTGCACACTGTTATTATTGAGCTAATTAAATTGTACTCTCTCTAATTATATGTTAATTTGAATATTGCATGCCTTTACATGTTTAGCTTTTACTAATAAAAAATTCTCATAAAAAAATAATGTCACCGGGCAATCTCTTTTATTACTATTAATAATTCATAATTATCAATGATAGAGAGTTCCGCATAATACTTTTTTTTCAAAAAAAAAAAATCTTAAATTTTAATTTATTTGGTAAATTGTATTCATTTTCTTTCCCTGCAGACTAACTCTCCAAGTTTATTTTTTTTTTTTATAGTTTGAATTTGACTAATTCTCATGAGACATTTTTGCTTTTTTTTTTTTTTTTTTTTTGGGTTNTGAGACATTTTTGCTTTTTTTTTTTTTTTTTTTGGGCTTAAAACTTAATTTTAGAAAATTTCATATGAAAAAAGTTATAATTTTTTAACTTTATCTAAAGTCTGAAAGATTGATGGTACTCCTAATTCTAAAATGCCCTTATCTAATTTATTTATGCATTTACTCATAACTTTTTTTAAAACAATACATGTCTAAATAAATTTACATATAAATTATAATATAAAATATTTTTTAAATATTTTAAGAAAAAAATAAATATTAATTAAATGCTTTAATATTAATTTTTTTTTCAAATATTGATTTATAAATATTCTTATTATGTCAAGTATCAATGAAAATAACTACATAAGTGAGCATAAGATCAATAAGGATATATTTATAAAAATAATAGTTTAAGACATTTTAATTTAGATGCTGAAATTAAATTAAAAAATAGACATTTTCACTAAGATTTATAAGATAATAAATCCAATATATTATTCATATTTATAAAAAAAATATTTTCAGTTTCGGGGGGGTTAGGATGAACAAAATTTAACCCAATCTAACCCATAATAGTTTTTGGGTTTCAACAATGTAAACCAATCCACATATTTCGGTTTAATTTAAATTCATTCACATTTCAAACAAAATATGCCCCATAAGTCTTTGACAACTCTCACCCTTATTTTGGGTTGATTTCTCAAGAAAAGGAATTAATTGATTGTCTTCTTTGTTATATATAAATTTATCAAATTAATAACAACGATACTATGCAATCGATATTGCACATCATAATTTATGAATGCAATTAATTATTTTTTGATATCTTATGGCAAAGACGAGGAAAAGATAATTATTTAACTCGATTTAAAAATTAATATTTTAAGTTCATGTATAAGAAACATACGTTACTATTCAAAATTAGAATTAATAAAAAAAATTGGAATATAGATCCCATATCGATTCTAACCTGATTTACATATCAACAGTACAGTTTCAGAAATTTCATCAGTTAGACTCTTAACAAAGATAACTCAGCTTAAATTGGGAGATCTATATAGAACTCTCTTTTTCACGTGCATTTATTTTACTTTTACTTTGGAGCTCTTTTGGTGTAGAGTAAGCTTCAGCTACGCGCATCCCATATGCAGTGGCAGCAGTGCACAGTGGAGTTGGTATTTTCTCAAAAGATGAAGTTAGAATGGAGAAACTTGAGGGCCGGAGAGAGAAGAGGAACATGGGATGGGACATGCTCGGCAGTGGCCAGTGGGTAATCGTTCACAGGCTGCAGTTATTCAATTGTGTACAGAAAGATGTGCGAGACATGACAGCATCACTAGGGTTCGTCCGCAAAATAAAGACAAAGCAATGGCCCCTGCACTGCATCTCAACTACCAAGCGAAGCATTTCAGTTCTATCGCAACCCACTTACGAATCGACACCCCAATGCTTATTCATATTTTGTGTAGCACCATGCCAGATTAAACTGTTATTGGTGCAGATAGCCAATGAGAAATCGACAAAGCCATGCTACTTTCCTTCACGTATCCCACAAAATTTTCAACTTACGAATCTCTACATAGTAAATAGTTCCGGATTTTTCAACTCCATCCTATCATTTCTGTACGAGCCCATGTGGGTTCCAAGCAGTCTTCGTATGAGCATCTGCGCCCACCTGCTCTCTTTCACTTCACAAAGAAGAAACGATATATGACCTCCTCTCCTGGTACTTCGACTTGATTGTGCAAGAAGCTAAACAAGTAGAAGACAATCACAATGAAAACTTAATAAATTAAATAAAATTGAAAATTTGAAGAAAGTAAAGAAAACAAAAGAATTTCAATAAAGTACTAAATCATTTAACTCTTGAGTTTCTAGTTGTTCAATAAACCCATCTCTTCAACAAAGTTCACCAACAGAAGTTTAAAACTCTTCAACATAATCACTTTCACTTTCCCTTTTAATGCCACCCACATTGTCCAATTTTAAGCAAAACCAAACTAATAGATGCAAAAGTATATTTAAAAAGAAAATGGTACGACTAGGGTTTCAAATGCGAAGAAAATTTTAGGTCTAACTAATCTCTCAATTAACTTCCAATCTCAAGAAATTTTACTGCAAATATAGGTTTATTTTCAATCATAGAAAAACTCAATTAGGTCTTGAAAAATTCACGATTTCTTGCACACTAATTGCTAAATAGCTAGTCTAGTCCATCACAAGGGTTACGTGGGTTCTCTATTTTGGGCTTTTATAAGAACCAACTGAATGTGCTTCTTGCGATCAAATATCAACGGAAAAGAATATAATAAGAAAACGCATTTTGAATACTATTCTTACAATCTGTTCCAATAAAACCAAGTAAACTCAAAATTAAGATATACCATCAGCTTTTGCTTACTATTCTTAAATTACTTCCATGCATACACACACATCTCTGCTTGTAACCTAGCTATATCAATCTCTCTTGTTTACAATTAAAAGGGCAAAAAAATATATATATATATTAATGAAAAATTGAGCTTGACTCAAGATAAAATTCATCAACAAAGGATAAGAAACGAACTCTCTAGTCTGCACAGAAGTTATAGTGGCATGGCTGTTCTGTTTCAAGCTAAAATCTGAATTAATTATTTAGGTCACTCGGTGATCACTGCCATCCATAGTTGCAATTGCAAACCATATCGCGGCTTCAGGTCTAGTCTGTTGGCCAAGTTCGAAGGGGGATCAAATAGAAATGGTCACATATATGAGACTATGCAATATGAATAGGGTAAATAAAGAGGACAACTTAAGCCCATTAAATTAGGGGAAGTAAGTGTCCCTAGTCTATAGGAAATTTATCTAAGCCCTCAACTAAATCTCAAAAAAATATTTTACCCCAAACTTTTAGTAAATTAACACTTATCCTCTAAACTTTTATTAAACTAATACTTATCCCCAAAAAATCTGGGGGGTAAGTGTTAGTTTTTTAGAAGTAAGTGTTAGTTTAATAAAAATATGGGACTAAGTATTTTCTTGAAATTTAATTGAGGGGTTATTGTCATTTCCCCCTAGCCTATACAAATACACAATGGAATTTGGTAGGTAATAATTAACAACCAAAATTAGGATCAGCTTGTCAAATGTGATGACACTCCTAATAGTATATGTCCCTGCAGTGCTTGAATATGTAGCATATGAACTGGTGAAAACTAAAAAACAAATGAGTTACATTTGGCACAAGATTGCAAGTGTTGCTAGATATGTACATTCTCTTTAATTCAATAAGTAAAGTCTTCAAACTAGTGCAAAATATTTCATCTTCAAGCTACTACCTTCAATTAACAGGTTTTTAGATATAAACATTATTATTAAGTAGATGAATGGGAAAGAAAAAGTTTTATTGCAAGATAATTCAAATATTGATGCCGAATATGATATCAACACCATTACATGGTTTGAGAGAAATTGCAATGCTATTTATAGAATATGATGGCTATATCATGTTATTTGCTAATAGAACTCTCAATATATGCATTTATATAATTTTTTTCTCAACCAATATCACCATGATTGGTGATCAAGAAGCAGAATATGAAAATTTAATTAGCAAATGCTCATTCAGATATCCTCATCCAGTTATTCAGCTCAAGATCCAAATATATCGATCTGATCACTATTTTGCAATAGAAAAGATTCTTGATAAGAAGTAATGGTTAATAACTTTTGGATCGATGCTTTATTTGTGAGAAGGATATATTGACATGAGCATTGATATGATTATGACCAATTGTTTACATCAGCTAAGCTTTTCGTAGCCAGAGAGAAAAATATTCAGTTTTCAGAAGCCTCTTCTCTTGCTTCCTTTGTTTTCTTGAAAACACTATTTAAAATTATAAACTTGGATATATGCTATATCTAACTACTGCTAAGCACAGAAACTATATAAGAACTAAAGGGTAGGTTATAGATGTATAAAAACTTATTGATTAATAAGATGTTGAAGGCTTCCATTAATGCAACCAAAAAAATAAAAAACACTTTTCAAACATATTTTTTCCCCAAAAGTTGATTAAAATAGGGAAAAAAAATGTATGTTGAAATTGATTTCATTTCATTTTTTTTACCATTATTATGGCAGAGAAAGTACCACTCAGTGATTCTATATATTTATCAAACTTCGAGCAAATTGTTCTTCTACAGCTACAAGTAACCAGTGTGAAACTACTCATCACGCCCACTCGCGATCGCATTTCCAGTCCCATCAAGCTTTTCCATCAATCTTCTTCTTCCTCTTCTTTTAGGGTTAACTTGCAAGCTTCTGAGCTTGTGATCTTGTTTGCCAGCTATGGACAACACCGAGCCCAAGTTGACTGATCTCCCCGGCCAACTCCTCGCTCTGATCGCAGAACAGAAATGCTCTCATTTCGTGCTGTTTGTAGTTTCCCCCCACCCCCTTTTCGCCATTTAAAGAGCTTAAAATTCGCATCCCTGGTGGGTCCCCACCTAACCCTAACCCTAACAGCACCAGGAAACTTCTGCTCACACAGTCAACTATTTATGCACTCGAACCCTTGAACATTATAACGAACACCCATCAGACCACCCAGACATCGTTTGTCAAAGTCCTGGAATCAAATTCAGGCAAGGTGCACGTGCAGGATCCTTTCTACAGGATCACGTACAGCAACGTGTCCGGAAAGTTACCGAAGACTCTCAACTTGCTGGACTATCGCGTCAAGGAAGTGGGAAAAGTCTACGGTCTGAAAACCGTTTTAGTCCTTGAAGGTGGTGAATGGCAAGAGTTGGACGAGCTTCAGTTCACGTTTTTCAGGAAAGTTGCTGTCTCTTCTAGGCTCGGAGAGATCAGAGATGGGTTCACTGTTATGGCTATCCATACTCGAGGAGTGTTGGTGTGTGGAGGAAGGGAGACGAGGATTTGAACAAAATTGATGCTGGTCCTGGAATCACTTTCGAAGATGTGATCTTTCATCATGGAAAATTCTATGCTTTGACTTCGGAGGGTGTCACCATCACTATAGATTCCGAGTCTTTGAATTTCACCGAAGTATCATCTCCATTAGTTCATAGTGATTTCAAATACTTGGTGAAGTCCTCTAAGGACTTGTATTTGATAGAAAAGAACTTATTGGACTACCCCTTTGTATTCGATTGTGATTATTATCCAGTTCATTTGAATGTTTTCAAGCTTGATGTTGAGAATCGTTGTTGGATTAAGGTGGCGAATGGTATGGAGAAAGGATTGACATCCTGTAGTTTTGATTGTTCGTTTGTAGTTTCAGCAAATGATTTTCCACGATTTAAAGGGAGTTGTGGGTATTTCAATGATGATCACCCAGGATGGGAGGGAGGGGTTCTGGATCTGGAGGATGATACTCCAGGATCACTCAAAAGATTTCCAGGATTTTCTAGCCTCCTCCAACTTGGTTGAAGCAGAATCGTCAGCGTTTCTTCCCCTATAGTTGTTAAAATTTCAATTGAAATTGCAGCGTTTGCTCTGTGTTAATTATTCATATAAATCAAAATGAAGTTATATCATTATGTTCTCAATTTTATTAGCCTGAAAATTGAAATTGAATTTACCCAGGAGATTATTGATTTCAATGAGTTACAGGTTACATTAATTTATTGTCCATAAGTAGATCCGTACTGGGTTCTATTTGCTTCCTTAATTACTTCAAGTAGGCAGATAAATGCTGAATTTTAAACATTCTTGAAGTGCTTAATGATATGTTATTCTTCACTGCTTATTTTTAAGTAGTTATAGATTAATTACTATAGATGCTGTATTCTTTATTGTCTCCTCTGTGGCAATAACTTAACGAAGCTTGCTCCCTATTTGAGCTTTAGCCATCCATGCGTATAATTTTCTTGCATATGGTTCATTCGTGGTTGCTAATAGGTGAAGCACTCTTTGATAGGAACCTCAAGGTAACGATAGCTATTTCTCTGCTTTATACAGTCTCAGATTATATATATTTGGTCTCTTGCTATTCATGTTGTTATTGGTGGTGCTTATACTTTGTTTCAGTACTCTTAATATTTTCTCTATTAGTCTCATCTTCATGGAAATGATTTTGCCTTTGAATTTGATCTTTGCGGGCACTTGAAGGCTCTTTGGGCATCAAAGTGGAGGCTCACATCTTATCAGTGCAGATCAAATTAACTACTTCTAATTATACTCTTTGTTGGGTTGGTTTAAAGGTTAATTTGAACTCTTGAGCATATATATATGTGCCTATGGACCATAGAAGCTAGTGTTGTGATATGCATATTGTCTTAACTGCTACTTCTTTAATTCTACATCTGCGGACTGATGATCATTAATGATGTTTGTAACAATGTGATGTCAATTAGCTTGTGTTTCAATGTAATGTTTATTGATGTGTGTGAAGTTTCATTAACAATAATAAGTACATGTATAATGCTATCACGGTATGTCATTCTAGCTCTGAAATATTAAGTTAAATATTAACATTATCTGCACCTTTATTTTTAAAGTAAAATCTTTTATATAATCAATACACAATCTACTATTTGAAGATCCACTTTCACCAACAAAAAAGTGATTTGCTCCCTTCACGTAACAGTATTCCTCCTAATGTAACATTATGCCAAACTAATCATTTGTATCATATCTAATTGGAAATTAATATGCGGCAGGTTTTATGCTTACTCATTATTAGATTAATTGTGATCCGAACCTTTAAACAAGGCAAAAGATATCAGATCATATTTTGAACAAAAAAGAAAATAAACTCTCTTTTCAATTCTTAAAAGCTGCTAAGGTAGAGAGCTCTTACTCACGACCCTATAAAACTTTCCTTCGTCTTCCAGTTTTCCCACTTCGGTTTCTAGGGTTTCAGTTTCTTACCCAACTATGGACAGTACTGGCAGACTCACGGGGCCATTGGATCTGTACTCCCTGATTCATCTCTACCCAGGACCACACTTAGACTCTTGGGTTCAAGACTTGGACTCACTCCTCATAACACCAAATGTTTCTACTTTAATTTTGAGCTTGTTTCATTATTTTATATTTGAAAATGAAAACATTTTGTTGATGTAAAAGGTAAAAACCAAGAATTATATAAAAATCAGTTATATATCACTTCCTAAAGTAGTCAAATGTTCATAGTTGATACCAAGTTTCTCACCTAATGTATCTCCTTTTTAAACTTTAGCATGTAAAAGATGAGGAAATATAATGAGTACACCAAGACAAATTTTACACTATGTAGTATTTCAGTTGTTTATTAATTTCACTGATGAATGATAATTATATTCCTGCCGTGACATAATATATAATTGTTGTTATCTTTGATTGGAACCAGAGTTGTTTATTAATTTCACTAATGAATGATAATTATATTCCTGCGGTAACATAATATATAATTGTTTTTCTCTTTGATTGGAACCTGGATGAAATGTGGAGTGTGAGGTTCAAAACAAATTATGATGAATAATATTAGAAAAAGTAACACGAACTCTAAACCTCAATTAGCCTATGATACCATCTGTGAGAAAAATAGATTAATTCTGATACCACTTATAAGAAAATTATGTAAAAGTATACTAATATCAAGATTGGTAATAATTCAATAACACAAAGAAATAAAATAATTAACGTAATTTGACATCAATTGCTTATATCCACAGATGAAGAGATAAATCCACTTATAAAAAAATTATATAAAAGTATACTAATATCAAGATTGGTAATAATTCAATAACACAAAGAAACAAAATATTTAACGTGATTCGGTATCAATTGTCTACATTTACGAATGAAGAGATAAATTCATTATATTATAAATAAACAAGAATAAAAGAGATAACACACTAACACACCAAACTGGTTATCAAAAATATTAGCGCTTGAAGGCCTAAAGGTATATTCTACCCAATACCTAATATAACAGGATGTCTAATATAATAGAACAGTCTGCTTTATCGGTGTTGAACCAAATCTCTACTCCTAAATACTATAAGGATATTTACTCCTTACGTTTAGTCTCTTTCTCATCATAACTAGATATGATTCTTAATCTTTATATTTATAGGCATATATGGAGATCTTTTATTCTTAATAGGAGCCTAATAAGAGTATGACTTGTATTAATTCAACAATTCTATTTTCTTATTTTTTCTATCCTTATAGAAGTCAATTAGAACTAAGAAAATATAATCCTAAATAGAAGCAAATCATAAAACTTAATCATAAAAGAAAATCAGGCTAAGGTTCGGATCTCTTACTCGATTTCTTCAAATTAGTTTTCAGGTCATACTCTAATAAATAATTTGAAAGCTTTGAATTGTAAATTTGTAATGCTATCCAGTGTAGTCACATCACAACCCACGGGTTAGATATATGTTTGGGAATATATAGTTATGAAACCTCATAACCTCTCCATTATTTGATATCTTCCATGAATTATTTAGCACATACTAAATATTCTTTTCTTGATGGGATTTGTAATGGTTATATATACTTGAAAACGAAATTGTGTCATTGTCAATTTGTCACTACATCTTTTTGTTAGTGGAGTTACACAACAAACATGTATAATGTATAATCTCATGCTGCTTATATGTTTGACTGCATCATGCAGCAGGATATTACACAATGACTTGAAGCGCTCGCTACCTTTCGATTCCTTTGCGATCAATAGCAAGTGTTACTGTAAGGAGGAAAGTAATGAGAACCTACGATAAAGATGAATTGGAAGAATCTGCTGTGTGTTGGCCATTACTTGTGGTAAGGTGGCCTGTATCTGCATGCTCTTTTTGAGCTCCAAATTAAATTTGAATTGCGAAAACGGAATGATGCCCATTAACAAGCGGGCACTGACCCCATGTGTCTAGTGTTTATACATTCCAAAATGGAAACTTCACTGCAGAGTGTGAGCGTATGTGTCCCAGATTTCATTTCTCTCTATTATCAAATTGCAGAGCGTATCCCATGGACAGCTTCTTTCTTCTTTGACAAGAAAGCTGGGGCGCTAGAATGAATGACTCAACCTCCACGCAGATCTGTCTGCATATCTGGTCAAGCATATTATTGATACTCATCCCCTCACAAAACGTATGATAATGACAATTCGTTCAGTTATCAGTATGGAGACAATAAATCTACTGCTAAAGCCTAAAGCTATTTGTTCGCTTTATCAGTACTCAGCTTTTTTCACTTTTAGCTTTTTGGTACATGGTAACATGGGATTACATTGAGCAATGTGCTATTTTTAACTGTCAAAAGAGTTTGAATAAGCGTTTTAATCATAAGAAAATGACCATTCACATTGAGTTTGGTTGCGATATATTGGTTCCAAGAGTCAAATTATGTCTACATGAATACAAATTATCCTCGGTGAATCAAACAAGATATACAAATTTAATTATGGAGCGCTTTATAATAAAGGTTGATCTGTAAGTATAAAACACTTAGCCGGCCAAAGAGAGGTGAAATGAAATGGTAGGGTACTGCTAGTCCCGTGATCCCTCAAAACCAGGCCGAAGTGACACTGGGGAGGTTAGGAACACTTATCTGCTTCTTAATCAATCAATCAATCAACATCAGAACATAAATTTATTCGAAGTGTTTGAAAATTATATAATTTTATTGTTAAAATTATGAATTACTCAAGCAAAGGTACCATATTATCCTTTAGTTAATGAAATAGACTCATCCTTGGGATGATTGTAAAGTTATAGGAGGTCATAAATTTATCAGACATGAGGATCAGCTTCGAACCGACAAAAAAAGCTTCATTTTCCAAGATTCCAAGTCTCTCTCTCAAGTTATTAAGACATCACTTTGTCTTTACATGTTACAAAAGCTGAGCTGGGCTGGGTGAGAGGATTTCCACGTGAAACGCATTCTCATCTAAAATAGTTTGTCGTTATTTATTGGAACAATAATTGATACACGTCTATAGTTTTAGGTTTTGGTTATTATCTGCTCTATTCTTTACCCAATGTGGGTCTACCCAATGTGTCAGACCCACCTTGTTCTTTCCTTCCCAACCTTTTCGCCCATTTCTTCACTACCTTACCCTACTACATTTTCAACTATGAAACCCTCGCTCTGGCCCCCTCAAACACTTCACACTGCAAAGAATCTCTTCTCTTTCTCATTGAAAATAAAAAAATAATAAAAAAGAAGTACATCAATCTGCTTCCTTGCTCCTTCCTCTCCTCAAACACTTCCCAACCACAAACAATCTCTTTTCATTCTCCTTTGTTAAGGTTTCCAACTTCTTTTCAAACCCAAAAACAAAATGAACAACAAGGACTACGAGCCCAATTGGTCAAGCATTCCCGGACACGTTCTAGCCACAATAGGCGCAAAATGCAAGTCTCGAGTTGATGTACTCAAATTACGCAGCATCTGTCCGTCATTCTTCTTTTCTGTGCCTCCACCTCCAAACTCCCTATCGCCACATGAGAACCTTAACGTTATCTTTCCAATGGACAATGCCCGTGACCGTCGCGGTCGCGGTCATTTTATATTAGCTGAATCCACCATTTACGCGGTTCAGCCGGTCCATGAACTACCAATAAGCCATGATCACCAAATCACCAACACCTGGTTAATAAAATTGGAGGAGTCGAACAACAACGGTAAGGCCCGCCTCCAGGATCCTCTCTCGAGGATTCGTCTTAGCAACATGATTTTGGGTCAAAGGTTACCACAGAGCCTAAGTTTACTTGATTACAGAGTCAGAGAAATCACGAAATCCTACCAGCTTGAGCTGGTTGGCATCTCTGTTGTCGGAAACCGATACAGAGAGATGGGGGAAAGACAGACAGTTTTATTCGAAAAAGTGGTGGTCTCCACGGACGAGTGCATTACGTTGATGGCCCTTATAAGTGGCGGCCAAATTGGTGTTTGGAAAAGTGCAAACAAGAGGTGGGCCCTCATTAATACCGGTGCTGAACGCTACTTGTTCGAAGATATCGCTTACTTTGATAACAAATTCTATGCTTTGGGGACCGAGGGCCTCACCATCATGGTGGATCCCATCACTCTCCACGTGACTCTTGTAGCGAAGACACTCGTTAGTCGCGGCATGAAGTGCCTGGTGAAGACCTCCAAGGATTTGTTTTTGGTCGACAAGTACTGGAACGAAAAACGAAAAGAAAGACAACCCGATGATGAGAATGATATGGATATTGATGATGATGAGGAGGAGGAGGAGGAGGAGGAGGATTATGATATTGATGATGATGGTAACAACAAAGATGATGAAGCTGTTCGTCTGGATGTTTACAAGCTTGATGCAGAAAGGAAGGAGTGGACTCAGGTGAATGGCAATGAGTTGGAGGATAATGTACTGTTCGTGGGTGAGGATTGCACCTTCTCACTTTCAGCTAACGAGTATGATGCATGTAAGAGGAATTGTGTGTATTTCACTGATGATGATTTCTACGACTCCAATAGTCGCCACCCTGGAACGAATACTGGTGTTTTTGACATGGAGCTCAATTGTGCTATGCCGCTCTCTGACGTTCCGGGCTACTCTAACCTATTCTGGCCTCCTCCTGCTTGGGTGTGGCAGGATCCCGAGCCTGCTGTTCACTGAATGTAAGTTATATATTCATCTGGGTGGCTCAAAAATTTGAAATTTATTAAGCAAGTTCTGTGCTTTTTGATTTATGAGTTGCCTTGATTATATTTTATGTTCTGTTTTTCTTACTACATAGTTAAACAAGGCATTCTCATTATGATTTTTCTTTGTATCTGATCAGTATTACAGGTTGGCTGCTTCAACTTGAATATGAAGACTCATTTGCAGATCCTGTGAAACAAGTTATATATGTCTTTGAAGACTCTTAGTATAACTCTTTTGATGTAATATAGTTAATAGTTGTTTGTGTTATGCTTGCTACTTTACATGTTTTGGAGGGATGATGAGCTGTGTACTGCTTTTAAGAAGATGATGGTTATGGTGCTGCTAATTTAAACTCTATGCATGTAATATATCTTGCTTATGTTAAGATTTACTTTTTATTTGCCCTTCTTGGTGCATATTTTTGATCTAATTTGATTTGAGTTGTTAAGCCAGTAATCTGAAGCTGTTTGTTTAATATGGCTTTAGCACCTACTCATTTTCCAGCTCTTGTAGTTATTCTTATTAGATGGTCTTGAAGATGTTGATCAGCCAAAAGCGAAAGCCGCCCCTTTCTGTCTTGTCTTTTTTATATTGGAACTCTAAGTGAAAAAGAAACCGAAACTTCATTGTCAAGTGAATGAAACTAAGATTTTCTCTTAGTCATCACCCATGCAAAGACAAGATTCCCTCCCCTCCCCCCGAAATTTCTTCCTACTTGCGCAATATTTCAAACTATCGTATCCTTGATTTGCTTGTCGAACACTTGTTCATTCACCACTCACCACATACAATGAATTTACATCTTCAATATGGGACCACAACCACATGGATTGATTAAAGTGATCAAATGCTAATTTTTCACTATTATTGACTTCTTCATTTACCTCCATTTGTACTTGAAATTCGACTTTATTAATGTTGTTAAATTGTATTAGATTATGCAACATATTACCAATCCAATATCTATTTTAATATATAAGATATGGTTTTATATAAAATTTATTGAGTAAAATAGATGAACAATAAAAAAAACTAGCCTAAAAAAAATCCATTTAAACTTTAGCTTGTATCATATGTCAATAAATAAATAAAGTTTGAACTGAAATTCAAAGTGAATGTCTTGGTGGGAACTCATGGATTCGATTGTACAAGATTAGGAAGAAGATATGGTTTGCTTTGGAAGAGAAGGAAACCAACGTCGAAGCTCTCTGGTACTACTACTGGGAGCCACAGAACATATAACCTATCTATCAATTTCATAATTTTCTTGCAGTCAGCTTCAGTTATAACCAGCTAAAATCAGCATTTCTTGCTGTCGCTTGTTCTGTTCTCTAAATGCTTTTGTGATCACAAAAACAATAACCCAATTCATCAGTCATCATCTTCACTTCCTTCACCAATCACCAACTCTTCCTTTTCTCCTACTTGGAGTTCAGGGTCCCAACCTCTTTGCCACCAATCATGAACAGGAGAAAGAGGACAAAACCCAACTGGGTTAGTTTCCCTATCACCTTCTCCGCTTGATTGCAAAACACCTCCATTCCGGGCGGTTTGCAACTCTTTTAAATCCTCAATACCTCTGCCTTCCCGCCAATTTGTACGCTCTGATCAAAATATTTCATTTCCCTTCAGTCCCCAAACGTTGCCGTTGAGGTCACTTCCTCCTCGTTCAATCCACCATTTATGCCATCCAACCGCTTTGCAGAGCCTCCAATGCACATCAAACCTCAACAACATGGTTGGTTAACGTCAGAGAGTCAGACTCTGGCACATTACGCCTCCTGGATCCCTTCTCCAGAGCTCGTTTGAAAGACTGATGTTACGAGTCATTAAACTTGTTGGATTATCGAGTTAAAGAAATAGCTAAAATGTACAAGCTTGAACTAGTGGCTCTGACCAAAGCTACAACCAATCGTTCCAACAACAAAGAGCCTCCTTTCTTTGACAAAGTGGTGGTTTCGACTTCCACTGTTATGCCAAAACACAACTCAACTTAGCCCATGACCACCAGGAGGACACGTAGACCACGCAGCTGGCTTGAAGACTACAACTAGCATCGTAGGCATGCCTCTAATAGAGTATTTCAACTTTTCTTTTTATTGGTTGTAACCACCCAAGGACAGTTGTTTTTTTGTTAGCTAAAGAGGGAATATCCTAATCCTCCTATATGTACGATATTAGCAGAAATAAGAAAAGCAGCCAAAAAGAATTTTACTCCAACTCTTCTTTCTTCTCATCTTTTTTCTGGTTTACTCGTGTCAAATTGGTGCTTGGCTGGTTTTCTTGTATCATCCACTCATCTTGATGAAGATAAAACAGATAACGGGTTCGCGATCATGGCTTTGTATAATGGAAGGAAACTGGGAATGCGGAGAAGTTTCGACTAGAAATGGACTGATGTCGACATTGTCATGGGTGATGGTTACATGTTTGTGGATGTCATTTATCATAACAACGAATTCTATGCTTCGGAGTACGGAAGTCTCATTGTAACAGTGGATCCCAAGTCTTTGAACGTTACTGAAGTTACACAGCCAAACGGAGGGATAATGCATTTGGTTTTGGAGCACGTTACTTGTCGTAGTCATCTAAGGATTTGTATGTGATTGTTAAGTTGGGGTACTACACAACTGGTTTCTCTTTGAATTTTGAAGTTGAGAGGATTCATTTCAATGTTTATAAGCTTGATGAAAGGAAACGGAAGTGGGCTCGGGCGATTGATGAATTGGGGTTGTAGGACAGGGCTTGGTTCTTGGCTGATGATTGTTCCTTTCTCTATTCCAGCTTAAGAGAATCCGGGATGTAAAGGAAATTGCGTTTACTTCGCGGATCAATTGTATGATAATAGTCATCCTGGAAAGAGTACTAAGATTTCCAGACTTGATGGTTTTGCTCATTACCTGTCAGCTTTTTCAGACTCTGCCAAGATTTTTTGGCCTCCACCAACTTGGTTGAAGCAACATTCTAGCTTGGCTTATCGTTGCCGAATGTTTGTCTTTTCTCAAAGACATTCCATATTACTGTTATTGGTTTCTATGTTTTCTGCAACTCTATAACCAGTCATTGATGCAGACAAAATAAGCATGGATATATAAAAATGGTTGTCTTACTTGGCTTGAGTTTCCATTCCTTCCGATGCTGTATTTACCAGAATATTTCATTTTCTTCATTTCTCTATATGCAAATGATTTTGCCTAAAGCCTGATCTGATTATTGCTTTCATGGAAGGTTAGCTGCTTAAAAAGCCTTTTGTGTATCAATGTGAAGACTTTCAGCATCTTGATAAAGAAATTTGTACAGGACTCCTGTTCAATCTCTTATGCAACGTATGGTTCATTGTTATTTTGTTAACCAGTTCATATGGTATTTCTAGTGCTAAATATAAAAGCATTCAGGAATTTCTGAGCATTTTAACCTTGAGATATGTATGTAGATCATGGATAATAATGTAGTTATGTCAATTGTGTTAAGTTGCACTTCTTAAATCTTCTTATTGTACTAGATTGTCTTATGCACATATGCTAATAAGAGCTCTTAAAAGTCTTGAGATGAGAGATTTCTTTGAGGCCATTTTTACCTGGAAAAGTAAGCAAGGAGTCTGAAGCTTCTAGGGGAGTCTGAAGCTACTAGGATCTCTTGCTGTATTTTCCATGGCAGTGATTAACTTGACCTGAATGCAGGTTTTAGAAACAGAAATGCCTAATAGTTTTATGGAATCAAATATCTTTTGGATTGGAGGGTTATAATTACCCTTTTACAATGAATTTTATATCGAATAACCTAATTTTTTTATCTTGGATTTGAGGGTATTTGTCCCATAACATATGTACGTACATCCATCCAATCGTGGGGTATCAATTCAACATGGGCAGATATATGAATATTCATCTGTGGGATACTACATCAGCATGCACCACATCAACATGAATGTGCAACTATATGTACATCTATCTATACGTTGAATAGTATAGTAGCGTGTGTGTGTTGCACATATCTCACAATTGGACGAATGTACATACATATATTGTAGAACAGATTTAGCCCTTAAATTGTTCACATTCAAAATCTCATAAATGATGGAAGATTACATCTTACAAACATTTATCAAGATTGACTAATAACCACATACCACAATGTTAGTAACACAATTCTACGATTGTGCAGTTCGCAATTATATACTAGCTTAGGCTTCACAGCGCGATCGTTAATTATGGTGAAAAGATGTTCTAGAGATTCCTAAAAGTTCCATATTCAATTAGGCTTGTACAAGTTTAACCTTATTTGATTCAAAATCTCCATTATATTTTATTTTGAGCACTTCCTTTTAAACCTCTTCCTTCAACTGAAATATCCGGACATTTGGATAACTACAAAGCCATGGTGTCTTACACTATATATAGACTCTTTTACGTAAAATTGCTAATATGCAAAACTCCTAATCATAAAATCTGCCTTAAAAAACAGATTTAAGAAATAAAATATGTCGAACAGTTTGCATTACAAAGTTATGACTGTCTTAACAACAAGGGGTAAGCTCGATGATAAAGTTAAGAGGTTCCCGTGTCTAAGAAGCATTTAACCCTACAATTCAATTAGCTATGATGCCGAAGAAGCATTAATTCTAAGATTTGACCTCTATAATAAGAGGAGATATTTTGCCCAAGTCTTATACTAACATCATGGTTATCACACACACAAACCCTTAAGTTATGACCATCTTTTCTTTCCTATTGTAGTATTACAAGTGAATTGATGAAGCTCTTTGGCTTTTTGCTGTTACCACATCTGTGGAATTGCAGTAATACATTACAAGTCAACTGGAAATTTCTTTGCTGTTCAACTCACCAATGGAATTGCAATAATTGGCTCTTCATTTAGGGTTACAGAGCTGTGCCTCAATTCAAATCTGATGTTTTAGTTTTGATTTTGACTAGGGAAAATTTTGAATGCCTGTGCAGCTATGCTACCTAACTGTTACGAATTGCTGAGAAATTAACTCGAGTCCCCACCTCGGCCATCTTTAGAAGGGAAGCAATTCATTAGAAGTTAGTACGCTGCTGACCGACTATCTATTAGAGTTAACTGTTTATCTACGGTAAACTTTGAATTCTTTTGCAGCTACACTACTTCATTGTTAAGAATTGTATAAGAATTTCACACCACATCTATCTCCCTCTCTAATTTGTCAATCTATCTATCTAGCAATCAGAATCATCAGTATGCTGCTGACCATCTGTCTATAGCTACGCTACTTAATTGTTTAAGGATTCCAGAAAAAATTCACGCCACATCTATCTGGCTTGGCTGGCCACTTCTCTGTCCTTCTCCAAGTCTAGATAATTGATAGCGGCCATGCAAGGTTACCCATTAGACATAACCATGAGTTACCACCATAATTTGAATTGTATTTACTCAATAAAACATTAAGTTTCCAGAGAATGAGTTGATCAGATAATTCATAAAGTTCCTTGCATAGGTAAATTATTCAGTTGGGCTAAGAATTTACTGAATTCAGGACAAAAAGCATAACAGGTGAGAAGCATCACATCATGCATTTTACAGAGTGAAGTACAGCTTTCATGTTAGCATTTACATTAGAACACAATTATGGAAATATTGAACTCCAGCAGTTCTCCATTCCCTCCAACTTATTAGATTTTAGGAGGACTATTGCCAAGTATGAAGATGTGAGGCCCACTATGGGTCATAACCACGAGGTTACGAAGCAGTCAATCAGTAAACAACAGAACAACGTACTTAAGTATGATAGAGATGATCACAGTAGCCTTTGACAGGTAATTATTCAGTTACAAAGAATAACTGCATTGTGAAAATTGCTAAGAAAAATGTCTCATGTGGTATTAAACACAGGGTTGATATGCAGTCATTAATATAATGATGATAATAACAATAATAATAAAACACACCACAATGTCATAGTTCTTCAATAACATTGAGCATGATAGACATGATCATGGTAATATAATCACGAAATACGTGGGTCATGAAGCAGTCAAACTTTTCTTAACTGCATTGACAGATTGATAAGCAAAATATTTTTGCCTAAGTTGTACATATGGATATCCAATAAATGACAGAAAATGGGCTGGTTTTGAGAAGGAAAGTATTTCATACCATACTTGGTTATTCTCATCCAGCTCAATAGAAAAACGTTCTTCCCCAGCCTGCACTCAAGCAATTTCCATGCCATGCTAGTATCAGTCAGTTTTATCCACTTTGAAGAAGTAGAATTATATATTGAATGCTAAAAGTAAAAAACAACATGTTTTTCAAGTTTCAGCACAAAAAGATTCAAAATACATAAGCTCAATATAACTGCCGCATCCAATAGCTACTAAACCTGTAAATGAAAATATATAAGTTGCAGCATTCATTCTCATCTAGCCAGTTAAAAACATGTAGAGAACAAAAACAATGCCATTTCCCTTGCATTATAACTGCGTTAACACATTGCTTATAATTCTGAGTGTTCCCAAATTTAGGCAACCTTATATCTGGAAACTGTGACAAAGTGAGCCATCTTGTTAGCACCTAATTTTGCTATCTATATTGAAGGGCCCCAACACCATCTGACTATTAAACAAAAGGCTGCTCCCAAGCCCTCCACCTTACTGCCAGAGCCAACCTCTTCTAACAAGAGGGATCCCTCCAATTACTAGTAAGGAGAAGAAGAAAGAAGCCTCAGGGGGACTCTAAAGTCCTCTGCCCTACCATGCCTTTGATAGATTAAGAGGTAGGGAAGAGCCCTTGGTTTTTTCATGTTGCCAAAGATCAATGTACTTTATGTTGTGTAACCTCTATGTACCTCCAAATTCCAAACTCATATATGGGAATGATCTTAAAAAAAATTAAAAATTTCAAACGTCAATCATGAATATATTTTGTCCAGACAAGCTAAGAGGCATGCATTGCCATAACTCTCTACTTAATGGTTCTGGTTGTGCTTCCCAATACATGAACTAATATACAGAAACTATCCAAGACAAACTATTCTTTTCAGTTAATAATTTCAACACACAACTCATATTTTACATAATAACTACCTAAAAACTACAAATGAATCAGCTCAACGCAAATATCTCATAACAGCTATAAAATAAGGCAGCCAAGATAGCCCAACATTTTCCTGTAATAGTCTGATGAAACTATAGAAAGATAGAATTAAAGTTCTTGCTATTTTTTTTTTTTTTTATACTTATAAAAAAAATAAATAAGATGGGATTATGCAGAGACTAGCCCAGCAAATATAATCTCAAAGAGGCCAAGCAAGATGTGTCTAGATGACCAGGCAAGCATACACTTTGTTGCTTAGATTTCTAGGTAGGATATGTAAGTACTTACCAGTAAGTGACCTTGAAGGGTTCCACTGCCAAAACCAAATGAGTTGATAGACTTCTTTTTATTTCTACTTTCATTTACATAAACCACCTGAAGAGGCAACATGACCCATGGAAGAAACTCCTTGACACAAGCACAAAACTTCGTCCCACTTTGTATCGGAGTCCTGGGATCAACAAAGGCCCAATTCAACCCGAAATGCCTGCAAATCGAACCAATTCATGCCATTAGTATCCCCCTCTCAAAATGGTTGTGTATATATATATATATATATATATATATATGTGAGATTTAAAAAAAAAAAAAAAAACCCATAAACCNATATATATATATATATATATATATATATATGTGAGATTTAAAAAAAAAAAAAAAAACCCATAAACCTCCAAGTGTTGAGAGCCGTTTTCCCCTTCTCATAAGTCTCAAGACCTGAACCAACCAAAACACGCGCATGATTGAGCAAGAAACCATCTTTTGAGAGCTCCTGATCTTCTCTCAGGCAACACAGCGCCTTAGCAGTGGCTCCTCTGTACTTACTGTCATAGTTGAAGTCACCTGACCTGGTGATAATATCATAAAAGGAAACACAATCAAATCAAGTGAAATCAAATCAAAGTTATTTATAGTTAATTCCTTTGACTTACTTGTCAATTGAAGCCTTCTGCTCCTGCTGAGACGGTCGACCCCAGCATATGAACACCATCACTAACAACACGACGCCATTTTCAATAATTTTCACCAATATTAGTCAACATTATTCACATAAATTTGACGAAAAGCAACTAAATTTACTCAAATTTTAGCAACGCTAACATCGAAACAAAGACTTGATAGCTAAACGAGTCCAACAGAAGCCACGGCAACTACTGCCCATCCATTAGAAACCATTCGCAGCATTTAATATTTTTTGTTAAAAAAATCTTTATATGAATGCCTGCAAAATATTATAAATCTTTTACCTATTGAATGCGCAGCAGAAGAAGCTAATCTTGGGCAAACCTCTTGACTTTTAGTTTTTAGAGTAGACAAGAGTAAGCAAGCCAAGCGATAAAAGGCCTTGCGATGGACTTCATAATCTGTCATTAATATTTAAAAATTGAAGTTTTAAATTATTAATTATTTAGGTAACGTTATATATATGAGGGACTCCCCAGCGACGCCCAGACTTTTCAGAAACCTCACGGATCCCCCAGGCGTTAATCTTCGTGCCGTTAAATTGCAATCCATTTTTTTTTAAATGTGAAGTTACTATTTTACCCTTACATAATCTTCATATTAGCCCTCAATTAATCAGACAACAACGTAATAGTCAAACGCTCATCTTCTTCTCCTCTCCCCATAATCATTTCCCTCCTCTCCATTTCACAATTTGAATCCACAACCTGGATTTTTTTGCACCGCGGAAATTTAACTTAATTTCCTCCCCCATATATTCATCAAAATATATTGAATACCTCGTGTCGAAATCATGTATAAAAATATTTCGAGCTCATCCAAACTGTAATCAATTCTAAAATCAATTTCTTCAAAAACCATTCGTACACAAAAGCCAAAAACCAAAAATTAAAACAAAAACCCACACAACAATGCAGAAATAATATATTTAAAATGAAACAACACTACAATCATGTAAACAATCCACAAACCTTAACCTTTTCTACATAAGAGACAAATAAAGTTCTCGCCTTGGAACACGATTTCAAGAAAAGGTCAAGTTTCTAGAGGGAAGAGAGAAGTTGAAGAAAGAAAATGAAGGAGAGAAGAAGAAGATAAATGTTCGGCTTTGATCAAGGAGGGAAGAGATTGGGGAAGGAAAGAGGAGTGAATAAATGAATTGTCACTTTTCTAAAAACTCAAGTTGATAGGTTTAGATTTAACTTAAATATTTAAACCTCTAATAACGATAAAGAAGAAAATGGGTGTTTGGCTATTAGGTTGGAGTTTTGATTAATCGGAGGTTTACCATAAAAGATTATCTAGGGGTTATTGTTGTATACTTGAAATTATGTTGATGCCCTTGTTTGTGATGGCTTAACAAAACGGAGACTAACCGTTAGGGGTTAATTAAATTATTGAAAAGTTTAGGAGTTCCTTTTATTTAACCAAATATGGGGGTATAAAATGTTTCCCTATTTTTAAATTTTTATACAATTTTTTATTTTTCATTCATGTAATTTGACGCATTTTTTTGGATTTGTAAAAATAATCAAATTTAGAGGGTTTTTCAAAAAAATGGTTAGTCATTTTATATGATTTTCTAATTAAACTTTATGTGTTTTGACCAAATTACTCATACATCTTGTTTTATGTTATTTTGTTTCAACTTTATTCTCCTTCGTATTCTTAATCTCTTATTCTTTAAAATTGGTTTAGATTATAATAAGTTTAAAAAATATAACTTAAAAATAATTTAAAGTTATGTAAGATAAATTATTTAAATAAGATTTATAAAATCAAACGAGTTTTAGAATGAGTTGTTGTGGAATCGAGTTTGAAAACTCATTTTGTGGCATCGGGCCTATCAACCTGTTGAGGCTAATGGGCTAACAAATTGGCTAAAACTGAGTAAACTAGCTTTGATTGTTGGTCCATTATGATAAAAATTAGTCTACTTATAAGCCCATCACAAGTGAAAATTAGTCTATTCGTTGATCCGTCATTGATGAAAATTTTTTTACCCACTAACCATCGAGGGCCAACTAATGGTACATCAAAATAAATTTCAAAATGGACCTAGACAAAATAAAGATATTTTGATTCAACAGGTGAACTTACTTATTAAAATATTAAAAATTGTAAGACCTATTTTTTTAAAGGTCAACCATTAAAATTTGGTTATTGTTACTCATTTTCACTCATCATCATTTATTGTTTACGATACCAAATATAAGTTTTCTCTCACAGATACGACGTCGATTTATAAGGAGGGATGGCATGGGCGTCGCTTTCAAGTGAAACGACACCGTTACGCAGTCACGAAAAGCATTCCCACCCTCCACTTGATCGCATTTCCCTGACAATTCCAGAAAACGCCGCGAAATTCGAAAAGCTAGAGTTACGGTTTGAAACGAAACGAACCATGAAGAAGTCGCCATTGCCAATGCAAAGTGAAAGAGCAACATCTGAGACGCAAAACAAGAAGAAGAAGCGAATAGACGAGAAGGAAGGTCTTGTGAAAATCTTGAGGTGGCATTTCGGCCACGCTCAATTTAGGGATAAACAGCTTGATGCCATTCAAGCTGTATTATCAGGTCACAATTTCACAGACATAAATGAATAATTTAATTTAATTCATTTTTTTATCGCAAATTATTTTTTTTAATTTTATTATTTCTTCACTTTTAGGTAAAGATTGTTTCTGTTTGATGCCAACTGGAGGTGGAAAGTCTATGTGTTATCAAATTCCTGCATTGGCCAAACCTGGAATTGTACTTGTTGTTTCCCCTTTAATAGGTGAATGTGAATGCTCTTTATGTTGTTGTCTAAATTATTTTAGAAAAATTGTTAATTTACTTGTTTGAAAGCTCTAATATATTTTTTTCTTTTTTCTTTTTTTTTTTAATATGCAGCTTTGATGGTCAGTATACTGTAACTTCTTGTTTATTATCTTCTGCGGAAATTTTTTAAGATTCGATTTTTTTAATTTTTTGGAATGCCTTTGGAAAATTAGGAAAACCAAGTGATGTCATTGAAAGAGAAAGGAATTGCTGCTGAATTTCTCTCTTCAACACAGACATCTAAAGTTAAAAATAAGGTGAAAAAAATATGAATTGTTTTACCATATGAGATGTTCAAAAAATAAAAAACTAGTCCATGGAATATATATATATATATATTATATATATGAGTTTCTGATGTTAGTTGGGTGATTATTAGATACATGAAGATCTTGATTCTGGAAAACCATCATTGCGGCTGCTATATGTGACACCAGAACTCATTGCAACATCAGGATTTATGTCAAAGCTGATGAAGATTCATTCTAGAGGGTTGTTGAACCTCATTGCAATAGATGAGGTATGAGCTTACATGGCATGTATTAGCATTTATGGAATTTTGACATGCTTCTATTGGAATTTTCAGTTTTTTTTTTTTTTT
>JANKKB010029647.1:13664-27517 GCA_026225775.1 Bursera palmeri | reverse complement strand
GTTGGGGGAAGAAGAAGTTGTATTTTCCACAGTCAAGTTCTTTTTAGGTACTTCCACCCATTCTGTAATTTCAATAACAGCATCTGCTCGATCCAAAGAAAGAACTCCACTCCTACTGAGAGAGAAATGCAGATTTGCTTTGATCGGTGAAGACAAATTTCGTGATGAATACCTAAACAGCAATAGGGAAAAGACAAAGAATCAAATTTTTCAACTTAGGTGAATCCATGTCATAAGGAAAAAAAATGTTGCCATAATTAAATCAAATAGAAAGGGTTAAAAAGATTTTTATTCTTACTTCTCACTAGTATCTGTCAAACCAGACACACTATACTTTGCAAAGACTGGAGAGGTAACACCAGGGGGCAAAAGATCTTCACTTTCATATGCAAGTGAAACTTCAAAATCTTTGTTATGGACAATGGATCTGAACATCTGTCAACAAATAACATAAGGTAAATGAATGGAGTTAAAAGTCTGAAATTACTTTTCTAATTTCAACAACTTTAACAGCATGGAGTCATGCATAGATTGTTACCTTACTGGGGAGTTTTTTCATCCGTTGCACAAGTGACTGCCTAGTACTTTCATCTTTCAGAAGATCAGGTCCGTCCAGTTCAACCACAAATCCATAAGATGAACCATCAACCATTCCTAGTTTACGATTCAATTTGATGCCATCACTTAAATTAGCAGCATGTAGGGATGCACCTAGAACTATAGCTTCATCAGCATCGAGATGCCTGTCTAGGTCTGTCCTTCCAAGAAATTCCTGGAGCTTAGCCTGTTAAGGAAAAAAAAAAAAGAAAGATAAAGTTATTTTCACATTCATCCTTTATCAACTAAGGAAAAGGTCATATTTGGAAAAAAAACAAACATATTAGCGAATTTCTTGGACTCTAGAACTCACAATCAACACCATCAAATGCTTAACTTACATGCTTCCAACTCAGTTTTAAAAGAAAAGGAAAAAGAAGGAGGATAGTGCAAACCTGCAACTTGGGCACTCTAGTGGCTCCTCCAATCAATTCCACTGCATATATCTCATCCACTTTTAAGCCCGAATGCTTAAGCAGTTCTTTCAAAGGTACAAGTGACTTTTCCCATAGATCTTCACAGAGCTCTTCAAACTTCTCACGAGTTATGGTGCTCCTGCAAGACAAGCAATCATACAACAAACTCACTTTGTCGTGCTCCACAAACTCACACCAAATTAACATAAATTCGGTAATAATCTTTGCACCCACAGCCAAAAGTAAAGATGTTATAAACTTTATCTACCTGAAGTCACGATCATCATAAAGAGATTCAACTGATATTGGTGCCATTGTATTTGCACTGAGAATTTCTTTTGTACGCTTGACCTGTTTTTTTAATTTAGCCATTGCCTTGGGAGACTTCCTCACATCAACACCATTTCCAACTTGTTTGTTAAACTCATCAGCAAAGTATTCCACCATCCTTAATTCCATATTCTGACCACCAAGTTCTGGGTCCCATCTAACATCTTTTACCTGAAATATATCAAGTATCAACTAGCATTCTAAAAATTACTACGATATGCAAGACCTAACAAGTGTCAATAGATTGTACATAGGACAAGAATGCCTTCATAAGGTCAAACATATGTAATATTAGTGACATCCTGGAAGAAGATTGACTACAAAAAAATCCTCATACTTAAGAAATAACGGCAACATAGATGGTAAAAATAAATAAATAGAATAATCTATATGAACATCTATGATGTAAAATTATTCAAATGACACATGACAGATGAAATAAGAAGATCAAATGCCCCACAATGGATTCCTTCAGTACAAACTACAATCAAACAAAATATGAACCCTAGAAAGAATAGTGTATAAAAAACCTTATACTTCTGACCATGTTATGTCAGTACCAATGTATTTCAAACCAATCTATTAGTTCTAAGACGATTCTTAATGTAGCATATATCTCGTAAGAACATTTCTCTCCATAGTATTGGTTACTGATTTGGTCACGACTAAGAAACCAAAATTCTCTTTTCACACATTATCCATAGAATGTATCAAATCCTATACCGAATTAAACTCCATCCATAGAGCTAAACATGTAGATATTATGCACCCTACATTAGTATGAATGATTATATAAACTAGAAGTTAGTAACTCACCTGAAACTGATTGACTGAAACAGTCTTGCCAAACTCTTTGGCATTGTAAGCAGAGAAATACACAAGTGCAGCATAAGTAGTGGTGGCACCCATATCATAAAATATTACATGCCTAGACCCATTGGAGAAATCTTTATCAATCCCATATTGTAAAGCAGCACCAGAATGCTCATTCACTAATGAAAGCACATTAATCCCAGCCAATTCAGCTGCCTGAATCAACCCCTTCCTCTCCACCTGTCCAAAGTAGGGCGGCACAGTAATCACAAAGTCTTTCACCACTACCTTTGAATGAAACTCCGCCAAATTAACGGCGTAACCCAAAATCATCGCCAATAACTCCTCCACCGAATAATAAGCAACTCCAGTATCACCATCATCAATTTTGAAACTAATGGCGCCTCTAGAATCTTCCACGACGTCAAAAGGCAAATACGAAGCGTCAATCAAATGCTTCACTTGTTTGTAAGGTTTGCCAATCATGTCGCGGAGTTGAGAATACACTCTGTTTGGAAAACGCGCGACGATTCCGGCGGCTTCTTCGCCGAGAAGACGAGTGCCTGATTGGAATGAAACTAAAGCGGGAGATTTACGTTTGGACATCTCGTTGATGGCAATGGAGATAGGGCTCTGGCCAGGTTTTAGGTTTACAACGGCTACTTTCAGCCATTCCGAGCCTAGATCTATGCTCGACACTGCTGATTGTGAAGGGATTGTCAGTAATGAAAAGACGGATAGAAACACAACTAATCGGAATAGCATTGTCTTCATTTTTCTGCAGAGAAGAATATCAAACAAAAATTATCAATAACAGCATCAAAAGTTTACTACAAATTTGAAAATTGTCTTTTCTACTTTTTCTAGCTTAAATTTTCTCAATGAAACAAGCAGGAAAATGTAAGAGGTAAGAAAAGAGAGAACACAAGAAGAGAGAGAACCAGTAGTGCATAGATCGCATTCTCTGGAAGAGAAGTGCAGTCTTTTTTCCTTGTTTTTTTTCTTATTTTTGCCCTGTTTGGTTGACGAGAAATGTAGCTCGTACTTTTCCCGTCTTCCACGTTACTTGAAAGAAAATTTGTATCAGAGTGGAGTTTACGTGGTAAAATAGAATTGACAAATAAATTAGTGCCATATGGCAATTCATACACGTGGCGGAATCTGAGACGCTTGGTGATGTTGTTTTCTCGTTACGCTTAGATCCTTGTGGAAAGTTGTCGTGTCAATTTATTAGTAGGGGTACGACTGTAATAATTACTAAAAAGGATTAAATAAAAATTTTCTAAAATACTCGAATTTCAGAAATTTCAAAGACATTTTTCACTTAATAGATGTTATATTTTATTTTAAAAATAAATATTTAATCTCATAGTTTATTTAAGTCTTTAAAATTTATTATTATCTTTTTAATTATTCAAATGCTTTAGATAAAAATTTATTTTAAAAAAATTAAGTGAGTGTACTTATAAAAAAAATTACATAACCCTACCCACTAGTAGAAGGCATATTTTGTTTAAAAGAAACTAGAAGATCAATTTTCAATCCATAATCGGGCTTTTGAATATGAATTTTTATATGCATTAATTATATATTATAAGAAAAAAATTAAAAACCTTCATAGTTAGGGCAAAAATTGGTTTGAAAGAGCAACAATGATTTAACGCTATAATAATCCCTGAATTAATTGAATCTCATTTTAGAGTAATCATGACATTTATTTCTTCTCTCTAATGCATCAATGAAAGCATCTAGTCAAGAGGTTTTTATTGCTTAGAAGTTTGAACAACACAAGGGAAGAGAAGCCCCATCAATCTATTACTTGTATCCTACAACAACAAGTGTCTTCATCGATGCAAGCACCATTAATACTGGCTCCATACTTCTCAATGCAGGTTTGGACACAAGCCAGTTTTGAGCAATTTATAATCTGGATGGGAGTCTTGGCACAACCATGCTCTTCTTCACCCAACACTGTACCTGTACCAGTAAGTATCTCACATATTGTCAACCGCAAATTTAAAGTATGCAAGGGGTATGCCAAATTGAAACAAGGAATTTCAGAACATTACCGCTTGTAAAAACTAGGAGAAACACTATCAATAGACCAATATGTTTTGACATCTTCATGTTTAAGAATAAAAGGAATTCAAGTGCCAATTATAAATAAGGGTTTGGCATTATATAGTGCCATCAAGTTTGTAATAAATGTGGTTATTTAAGTACCTGAGCTGGAGTTACTCAGATTAGGGAACAAATTTTTATTTGAATTCATTATTAGTATATACATAACTTAGATTTTAATTCTAAATATGATTCAAGAATATCTGCAAAGCAATGAAAAACCAAGAAAGCTATCGCATAATTCAGACCTCTGCATGCAACTGAAAAATATGCTTTGTTCCTGTTTGTGGCCGACGCTTGTTAAGATTGAAGACACCCTCTTTTAGTTTCATGCTAATATTCATTTTAAGAGGACGATAAATCTCTGCAAGAAGAGCCTTTCTGGTGACTGCTCGCTATTGTCCAAGCAGCCTTTAAGAAAAGCGGCACTTGTGCTCAGAAAAATACACATGAAAGTAATTTTCAGGCTGCAAGTTCTCGGAATTTGCCATAAATATGCCTCTTCATGCAATTTAAAAGATACAACTCATCCCCAGGGATTCTGACTTGTCGTAATAAAATTTAACAGGGGATACTGCTAGCAATCAATTATCATAATTGTAAGAAATTAATGTATCAATTATCATAATTGTAAGAAATTAATGTTTCCATTCAACATCAACATTCCTAATAAATGAAAAATAAATCACATCACATAAGAGACAATATTCAATGTATATTATTTACGATTCACTTGCTCGATCCCGATATTGTTTCTATATCTCTCTCATGTCTCTTCCCACGTCCCTATAAAAATATTTATCCCTTATATCTAGTCACTCTCTTATTGATTCCTAACCCTTATATTTATAAATCAATGTAAAGATTTTTTATTATGACTCATATTTATTATACAACTCTGTTATCTTATATTTTTTACTTTTCCTATTTCTTATAAAAGTCAACTTGAATTAAGAAACAAGCCATAATCCCAACAATCTTCACCTTAATAAGTATTCTGTCTAAGCAACAAATACCATGAAAAACCTTTCACAATCATTACATCTCTGCAATAGTACCATAATAAAAACTCTACCAAAATCACTACTTGATAATCATTCCACTTACAACCGTTGTAACCCATCTTTTTTATGTTAGGATCTTAATTGTAAGGTATGGGACTTGAATCCTATATTGAAAGTGTGGATTTCTTGTATGGGATTGATAAGGTTTTGAGCTCTCCTACTTCAATAGCTAACTTTTAGGGTGTGATTCTCCTAAGGTTCTTATCAATTGGTATCAAAGCCTACATCATGTCTCCTAGTTGCAATCCTGCGACGCAGATGAACTAGTTAAAGGACTAGTGTACAACCAACCTACATAAGGACTAGGGCTGCAGAGCGTCTTAGAATGTTAAGATCCTAATTGCAAGGTATGAGACTTGAATCCCACATTGGAAGTGTGAGTTTCTTGTGTGGGATTTATAAAGCTTTACACTCTCCCACTTTAATAGCTAGTTTTTGGGGTGTGATTCTCCTAAGGTTCTTATCCATTCTTTTGTGTATACTCAATCTTAAAAAATCATCTTCTTCTAGTTAGTAACCTAGAGCTTTGATACCACTTATAAAAAACTATATGGAAACGTATTAAATATTAAGATTGGTAATAAATAAAAAATAAATCACACAAAAGAGATATAGTATTCTACCCGATACCTAATATAATAGAGCCTTGAAACCATTCCTCATTTCACCTCTTGGTCAATCCCGATGTAGAAGTGTTGTTTCTACATCTCTTTCATGTCTCTTCCCATTTTACACATCCTCATAAGAATATTTATCCCTTATGTCTAATCACTCTCTCATTACTAATAATTAATTCTCCTACATCCCTATAAGAATATTTATCCCTTATGTCTAGTTACTCTCTTATTAGTAGAATTGATTTTCAACCATTATACCTATATTTATTCCTAATAGAAGGAAGATTCCTATTTATTATACTCCTCTATTTTCCCGTTCCTTTTACTTTTCCTACTTCTTATAGAAGTCTAACTTAAATTAAGAAAAGAACCATAACTCCAACCATAATAGCTACAAACTAAGAAATAGAATAAGATTTTTTTTTTTTTTTTGGTTTTACGTATAGCAATATCTACAAAATATATATATTTTTTTAATCTGTAGAATGAATTAAATATATCTATAACAGTAGCATCTTCATTCTTTTGTCACTCTTATTACAATAGCATATTGTTAAAATTTGGAGGTCAGTTAATGAGAAAGGATGAACGGTAGATATCATGAGTAGACTTCATCATCATGTGTTATGCTCTAGAAAAGCCAGTGCTTCTTTTTGGTAGTCCTGGTAGGAACATCTGTAAATATGGTCGGTAAAACAAGAGGTTTATCAATCTGACGGTCAGAAGATATTATAAATATGAAGAAAACAACACAGGTAAATGTTGGGTTCACCTCCATTTGCGTATAGTGAATTATAATGTACTTCACTCCAGAAACTCAGCCAAAGCTCTGAAACACAGGAAGTCATCGACCCACAAAAGATAAATAAAATAATTCACTAAAAAATAAAAGATGAGAAAATCTGCAAAAAGACTTCAATTAAAGAAGAATAAACTATTGCACACATGATGTTTTGTATGTCTCAATGAATATAGATAAATATACAATTAACCACATGGTTTCAGAATGATGGTCAAAAGACTTTCCTCAAGTAAACACCTGAGTATCATGCAACAGATGACTGACTAAATTCTTACATATTTATTGACCAGACAATGACAATGATGATGATGCAGCCAAGATATACAATAATTTTATTTATTTCTAATTGGGTAGATCTCCTTTTTGGTGAAGAGTTTTAAATTTCTGATTGTATTATTGCCTATTTTAACATTTATTAATGAAACATATTTGCAATGTTATAGAAACCTAATTTGTAAAATTAGTTGTCTACCAACATCCACAGAAAATTTACAGCAAATTATCTAACACAATGATCAAGCCCCAAAAACAAGAATTTCAGGAAATGGATATAGAAATTTTCTTTGGAGCGAGAAGTTCATGTTCTTGCTCTTCTAGGTTACAATCTTCTTCTCAACTCCCCTTCTCCTTATGTAGCTCAGCAATTCATATATTTTATGAACTCATGAAGCAATGGTTTCTCATAGGAAGTTATCTTTTATATGTCAGTCATTTACGATTGAAGCTTTCCAAATCCCTATGGAAAGGAGATTGATCTTTGCATACAGCCTCTTAGCATATGGTGCAGAATGTATAACTATTCCAATTAATTGTTAATGAAGTATTACTATGACTCACTGACTCGGAGACATTTCGAGAATAAACTAAGTACTAAATATATAAGACATAAAATTATTTCTTGCCTGAAACTATTTTGTGACTTCAAACACAATAAAATAATGATTCTACCTCTGGTAGGACTCTTGTCTTTGGGGATGATCTCGATATAGCAAGTGTCTCGAAATGAGGTAACCAAACAAATCTTGGCTTCAAACTACAGTAATAGAAGAAAATTCAGCAACCAATCATTGAAAGTCAAAAGGAAATAAAAGTTAGAAATAACAAGAGTAAGGACAATGATAAGGCCCACATATTTCACAGCTCATGTGATATCCGTCGCATGTCATGGCACCCGTTTTGCCAACTAGAACTACTTCGTGCTGGTTTCGAACCCTTTGTAATGCTATAAGATAATTTCGGGACTTCAATCCAGTATCCAGGAAGTTGGTTCTGGGTTATTTGCTTAGCTCCAACCTCTACTCTGCTAACGATAGACGATTATTTCTCAAAAATGCTCTCTCCACTTGGCTATTTTAGCATTTAACCCTTATTTTTTTGCCATTTTATCGATAATTGGCATAATAAACTTTTTCAGTTTGTTCTCTCTGATTTTCTCCCCTTTCTGATTCTTTCTGTTTCTCTGTCCTTTCTCCTTCTCTCTTTCTTTTTTCCATTTTATCCCACATTAATTTCACTTTAGATTTGTTGTGGTAATTTAAGGAATGATAAATTTTGTTCAACAGTACACATTTGGGATACATCATTCGGGATACATCATTCAAGCCTAATTCTCCACAGTGCACAATATTTATGCCAAAATTTCAAAGTCTAGTTTCTGTGATATTTAATCCTAGAAGTGTGATGTAGCTAACATTTACACTAGGTGTGATGTAGCTAACATTTATGCTAGGTGTAAGTCAGGGAAGATCCAGAAAAAAGAATTGGAGTGGCCAAGTGAGAAATCAGAACTTGGGGGGCTATTGCTGAGAACATTAATTTTATTGGTTAAATTTCAAATAAATTATTTAAAAAATAATAATAATAAAATTTGCAAGGACCGCGGCTTCCCCTGGCCACAACATAGGTCCACCCTTGGTGTACGTCAATCTCTATTCTCTATTTATCTGTCTTTCCATGGCACTGAAACAAGATTACCCAATTTGTAAGGCAGTAAGGCTCTGTCAAGGGCTGGTCAGTAAGTAATTTTCTAGTGTTATAACAATATGTTTTCGTATCTTCAGATCTATCAGTATCCATTCAAATTTCAGTTGAATGCTCATGTTATCAATAAGAAAAAGCAAACAATATTTGATAGCTGTGAAGAAAACTAGAATCTAATGCTACGAGTTTCCCAACCCTTGGTGAGAAACCATCTAAACCAAGTCATCTTAAGGAGACAAAGATTAAAAACTTCAACTCACCCGGTCTGCTGCTGCTTGTAACGTAACATGATCGCCCCATTCCCCTGATCTATTGGCATAGAAAGTTTTGCACAAAAATTCAATTAGCATTTAGTCACGGTCATGACAACATGCTGCCTAATTTTTCAGGCAGAAAATTAACAGGCATCACAACAGATGTCTAACTTTTTCATTTGCTTCAGGTAGCTCTTGTACTCCATTGGGACGTAGCCTTCGTATAATTTTTTGAAATGCTTCAGCTGTAAATAATAAAAGAAAGAGAATAAAAGACACATTCAGTTACGAGAGTACATAACAACCATGCATTTCTTTGTATGCGAAACAAACATCGCACAGTATGTATGTGCATGATTTGTTTATACACAAGCACAAAGCTGTCACTCTGATACTTTCAGCTAGAACCGAATCATTTCATGAAATATTATGACATTTACATTATTTTACAGGATGTGGGGGGGCCTTGTAAGTTGGAGAACGAATAGAGCTCTCTAGTTAATTTTTCTATGGTTATTGGTGCTAGAAAAGAGAGCCCGACTAACAAGACACTCTCAAAGCTGGACCAAAGCATTACAAGTCGGAACATTTGTCTAGGAAAAAGTTTTCCAATACCTAGCAAGGTATTTTTAGTTAACTGTTTTTAATAACTTATTTCTGTCAACCATACCTGCTTGATGACTTGCTTTCTTACATGCTTGTGGCATTCTGGATTGCGAAATAATTGATCTGCTAATGCTCGAAACTGCCCCACAGCACAAGAACACATTGTAGAACATATAATGAGGAAATGAAGATTTAACTAGACAAAAGTATGAGCATAAATTGAGCTAGAAAGTACTTTGCAGTGATCTATCCTCACAAAAAAGTTATACAGTGTACAATCATTTTATACATATTTATTATGAAAAGTAGTGGAGAACCTGACAATTTCCATCGCCCTCCATTTGCAGTTCAGCTAAACCATATGTGGCCAACCTGAATCACAAACAAAACCATTACAATGAAATAAAGAAAAATCACATCTTTATGCAAAAGATGCCAAATATGAGAGGGTAGATGGTAAATGCAAAAACTTTGACTTTCTTGCCAGACATTGTCTTTGTGTCCTATAATTCACCCTATAGCTACCACAAATGAAAGTACAAGTGTAATATAAATGCTCAGAGGGCTCCAAGTTCCATTACTCTATCAACATATCAAGCTCAAGATGAATTCGTCAAACTGTATGCCATGCACCAAGAAAACGAAATTCAAGAAGCCTTTGACAAAATGCTAATTAAAAACAAAATGTGTATAATCTTTCGTCTGATAAAACAGCATTTAATTACTAGTAATGAAGATATTAAGATTGACTGAATGTCATAAGGTACAGTAGTCACCAAATGAATTACTATGACAACCTAAAGACATATGTTAATATAATCAATAAGGAACCGTATATGGAGCTCGTGATAAAATCAAAACCTTTCAGACAGCCGCTCGTGGTCTAAGGTTGCATCATTCACATCAGGTATCTCCCCATTAATGCGGGGTGTGTGCTGCCAACAAAAAGATTCAGTGAGTACTTACATACCCAGAAGTTATCCTACTTGCAGAAAGCCGCAGAACTTTTAAATATCATTTTCGTGCCTGTCTAGTCTACCACATAAGACTAAACATAGTAACCAATTGAAGTTTGTATACAGCCATCTAAGGGCACACAAGCTACTTTACCCTTTGAAGGCAACAGAATGCATAAACAGAGATCTTCAAACAATTTCATATTGCTAAATAAAAACTTTACGCCCATACATTGCAAAACCATTGAAACCAAAATTCTTGAAAAGTAGTATAGTCTGTATAGACAAGGAGAGGATTCACACTGGGATAGAGTCCAAGTGAGAGAGTCTCTTCCCAAGGCGGCCTTTAGTAGCTTTGGAATTTTCATCTTCTGCTAAGATGGCTGCAATGGTGTGGTCATCCTCTGTATCTGGCAAGCTGCTATTCAAACTTGAGCTGGAGCTAAGACTTGCATTGCTGTGGCTTTCAGTCATGCTATTTTCAACTATATGCCAAACAAGTAATTCAATAAATAAACAAATAAATAATGAATTGATGCGTGATATAATCCAAGTTCAATATCTACCCACTTTTTCATAACTTGCAAACTAGAGGATCGATTAAATTGGAACCCAGATGGATATTAAAAAAGATAAAAGGAATTAATATACCCAGAAGCTAAAACACAAACCAAATAAAAAAAAAAAAAAATCATTTTTGAAAAACAGAGAATGGATAAATAAGGAAAGAAAGGAATACCCAGAAGTTAAAAGCTGAAAGGAATTTATGGTTGGTGATGGAACAGTTTTGATGGGGGGAATTCCTTATCGTGTTTCCTTTTAGAAAGAGCAAAGTGAAAGTTTTGTTTTAAGCAGAGGCAGATACAGAGGGCACCTAAGGGAAAGCTGACAAAGCTTGACGTGAATTGATTGAAAGGCTTGGACCAGACGTAATTCAAACTCTCTCTCTCTCACACAAGAAATCGGAGCTGACGCAACTTTGAGATTACTGAATCACCTCCTCTGTTGTAAAATGCCTACACCGAGACCGGGAGAAAATATACAAAATTGCGATATTTTGGGGTTATTTAATTTCCCGTTATATTTAAATTATTAAATAGCAAGTCTAACGTATGTGTACATGTTAATTCTTGAAGATAGTTTTAATAATAAAATAAATTTTTATTAATAAAATCACAAAATTGTCTAATCATACTAAACTCTAAATTTTGACCACTTTATAAGTGTTGGATGTTATAATATTATAATAATTCTAAAATAATTATAAAAATATAAACAATTATAATATAAATAATTTTTATCTTTATAAACATTTTACAAATATTATATTTCAATAAAGTAGTCTTTTTTTTTTTTTCTTTTTTAGCATCTATTTATCTTGACAAACCAATTTTGCTAACCGGGGACATAAATGTTTAGCCAACTCTAGCTGACGGGTTCAGCATTGGTTTGTCAAGCACAAGCAATGAAGTGCACTGAAAGACATGTTTATCCAAATATCTCAAACATGCCTAAAAACATTTAAAAAAAAAAAAGATTTTTCTTACAATATTACGATAGGTTATCTTAATATTATGAAAAGTAAAATAAATAATTATTTTATTTCAAAATAATCGACTGGATCCTCATATTATAGATTTTAAGTTTATAATCCAGCTAATTTTTTATTACAGTTAGTATGAAGGATCTTAGACTAAAAAATTGATTATAAAAGTTAATTAGAAGCTAATAAAAGGTATCATATGTAATACAATAATCGAGTTTATTGATATTCCTAATATAAAAAATGCTATCGCATATAAAATTATATTCAGTTTGATGGAATTATTTGATCTTAAATGAATCTTTTATAATTTTGTAAGTGAAGGTTATTTTTTTGTTTTGTCTAATCATTAATAACTTGATTATTTTTATATAATAATAAATAAAAATTCTGCAAACCAATAAATATTGATGGACTTTTTATTCTAAATAACGTGTTAATTGCTATCAAATCACTTGTACTATCATAAATATGAAAATATTGTATCAATTCAATATATATAAAAAAAAAAAAGGTGACAAATATTGTGAAAAACAATTACATTATGCACCATTTAATTGATACCTACGAAATATCACCTAAAATCTTGGCAAAACCAAGAAATATATCAATGTATATTTTAAGGGCATGTTTGTTTATGTTTTCAAAATTCATTTTCATATAAAATTTATACGTAGTACAAATAAAAAATTGAAATTGTCAACATCCGGTGAGACGTGGCCCATTTGGTTTATTAAGATTGTCAATAAAGGCTGCAATGAGCTTTGACGGTGGAAATACTATTCCTCTTCCTCTCCAATGGTCCATCACTCTCTGTCAATGCAAATTTTTATTTTTTAAATAATTCTAAGTAGTAAAAATTTTACAGCCAGATAATCCTAGCTTTATCGATGGCTTTGCTTGGCCGAGTACATCGTATTAAATATCTGAAGAAATGATTTTTAATGAGTACGTACACCCATATATTAGTTTACAAATATACTAATAATTATAAGAGAAATAAAAATCATATTATAAATTAAAATAAAGGACATCCTTCACCAATTTCTGGTGAGACCGATGATAATTATTGATAGTTATTACATTTTTGAGGTCGTCAACAAAGGCTGTGACATTTGCCATCACCCTTGCCCTAGCAGCCTCTCCCGTGGTCCTCATATGTAGCCTCATTAACCTTTTCTTTATCTCATAACTATCCTCTTCATCCATCACTCTCTTCAAACCTTCTTCAATATCTTTCTGTCCAAAACCATTTATCTTAACTCCAATTTTCCACGTTTTAACAATGTAAGCGCAATTCACAAACTGATCCCCGGCAATCGGATAGCACAGAAGTCGCTTTTGGCATTGTATGGCTTCCATTGTTGAGTTCCAGCCACAATGTGTTAGATAACAAGCCACAGCCTTGTGTTGCAGCACCTTCATTTGTGGTGCCCATGACACTACTTTGCTTTGCTTTGACACTCTCTCCAAGTACCCATTTGGCAAACCTTCACGCCAAGCAGAGCCAAGCACCCAGATGAAGGGCAAGCCTGATGCCTCAAGCGCCAATGCAATATTCTTCACCTTTGCTTCTCCAATAGGGCTAACCCAACTCCCAAACGAGACATAGACAATAGAGTTTGGCCTTTGCGTATCCAACCATTCTAAACAGCTCATATCTTCTTCCCAGAAGCAGGGACGGAGCTTAGAAGGGACTGAGGGGGGCCATGGCCCCCCCAAAAGAAAAAAAAAATCTATATATTTAAAGGGTA
>JANKKB010029646.1:0-27513 GCA_026225775.1 Bursera palmeri | reverse complement strand
CATTTCGAAATGACTATTTGGTTTATTTGTATACTTTTTATTCAAAACATAAAATATTTGTTTATTTTAATTTCTTTTTATATTTAAGCCGTTAATTTAAAATTAAAGTGTTCAATCGGTCCAATATGTACTTAATTGATTTAAAACTGTTAAATTATTAATAAATTATTAAAAATTCAAAATATTTCATTAAAAATTATACTTTGTTTTCATTTTCATCAAATATTTTTTGAAACACAAATCTCCCAATACATTTCAAATCACTATCACCCCACGTATCATTTTCAAAATTCAAAATTATTCAAAACCAATCACAAATCTTTACTTAATTTTTAAAATAAAAACAACAAAATTCATAAACAAACACACCCTTAATCATATAACTTAAAATTTTTAAGTTATTATTAATCAACAAAAATAAAACACATTAGCAAATATTGTCATATTAGTTATATGATGGTCACCTAAGTTTTATTAGATTATAATGACATTAATATCTATCATAGTCATTACGAATAGCTTCTTCACATAATACTTCGATGGGGGTCGTTTAGTGATAGGGCTTTTGTAGAAGGTCACAATGCATATACGTGACAAGATGGGTGTTAGGTCATAAGTGTCTTCAAGACAGTCGTTCTTGTAAGTTCCACCCCTCCCTCTTTGAAGTTGATCATACTAAACTAAATGTATGGTTAAGGACCATAACCACCTCAAAAGACGCGTCACAATTATATACAGTTGTTTTCTAATATCTAAGTTTGAGGTGGATCCCCTTGACTATATAAACCCTTATATAAGCTTAATACAATCATAGTTGTCTCCACTGCTCTCTTTGTAGATTTTTCTTAGAATTATGCTATTGTAACTTTTTTTTTTAATTTAAAATTTTGACACTATTTCTTAATTGTCTATTTATGTTAATCAAATAATTGAAAGAGTTGTTGAGCTGACATTTCATAACCCATCTTATATCTTCCATTTCTCAATCATTGGATTAGATTAAATGGATAATTAAGAAATAGTGTCAAACTATCAAGTAAAAAATGTTCTAATCATTTTCTATATGAAAAAACTCTCTTTAGAAATTTCGTTTGTACCAAAGTATAGACTTATATGATAGACAATTCTTACAACGCCCTTGACAATGTTTTCATTCTCAAGTCTTAAATCTCCAATAGTCTATTTCAGGCCTTTGTTTATCTGAGATCTACTCAAAATCCATGCATCTAACAATTGATTTTCTAGTGACAAGGCTTAGTGGAGGTTGCCCAATGACGTGGCTACAAAGGGAGATTAGGCGTATCTGCTCACATAACATGAAATGGGTGGTTGGTGATGAGCATCTCAGGGATGATTATCTGTACAAGTTTCACCAATGTCTCGTAGAGGATAACCTCCTTAAATACTATTACCCCTATTGTATAGTAGATGACACTAGTATCAAAAGTAATAAACATCTTCATATAGGTGACTCTTAATTATTTGGATCCTGAGGTGAACCTTGGCTATATAAATCCTCGTATTTAGATTTAAGCTATGCACATTTGCTTACTTTTATTTAGCCACTGTTATCTTTATGGATATTTATTTTAAGCCAATCTGCCGTTGGGCTTCTCCCGTGGGTTCTGGTAGCCATGGATGGATACAAAGATAGAGAGAGACTTCCAGGTTCTCTATCGTTGCTAGATACCAAGGAGTTGTTGATAAAAATTGTGGAATGCATATCATTCATAGGGGGCAAATCATTAATAAATACTAGGGATTCAATATCATTTGTAGCGAGTAAATCATTAACAGTTGGATAATTATCTACACCAATACTGTCATCACTATCATTGTAAACAAGATCATTATCGTGAATAGGGTTTTCTTCCAACTTAATATCCTGGGTATTCTCTAGTGATCTTGTCTCTTTTATTTCTTTAAGATCAGAGATGTGTCACTTTTGTTGATGGATTGACTTCATTACCTGGATTGGAAAAGAAGGGATGAACAATCATATTCATAGTTGGAAGAAAAAGAAGATGTTGCAGGCATTGAATGACTTATTTGATTACTTCCGCTAGCTAAACGGAGTATTGAGTTCAAAACATTTTTTCTCTCATGTGACATTTTTATCCCGTGATTTAATTGTTGGAATACTCTACTTAGCTTTGTCCTCAATTACTACCATTAATTTCACTAATTTAATCCCACTAGTACCACACTATCAAATAAAGAATCTTACATCATCATCGTTCACAAAAGTAATAACTGGGGATCGTTCTATGTTTACTATAAGAAATATCGTCGTCAATTTCAACACATTTTTATCTTGTTCAAACCCAAGTCTTGCTTATAACAATTCTACCAACTAATCATATTGAGTATTACTTGAGATTATTATTCTATTGACTGATCCACCCATGTATTTAAGATCACCATTTGGTTTAGTCTTTAAATGACCACCCTAATGCACAAGAAAGCAAATATCCTCCATGGTCATGTAAATCATGGAGGATCAAATCGTAAAATGTAAGATTATACAAAAAGAAAAGTTTGGCATATAATTTGTGGTAAATATTGAGGCTCCAGTGTTTGAATCACAGGACCGTGTGGTCCTGAGGTTTAGACCATCGGACTATAAGGTCCAACGGTCCAAAGGACGGGACCTTGTAATCCAATAGTCCAGACCATGGGACCGTATGGTCTAACGGTCTAGAACATAGATACATTTGTACTTCCTTTTTTTTTCCTACATTTCTGTTGCTGGATTCAATTATTTTACTTCTAATATATATTTTCTTACAAAAACGACCTTATTATTCACTACAATAGAACTTCTAATTATTCTGAAACATTATCTAAGCAACACTAATAGATTTTTTGCTCAGTGTTTATGTAAAGAGTGAATGTGAGTGAAATGGGAGAGGAATAAAAGTAAATAAAGAGAGGAATAGTGGAGAAGATGAAATATATATTTGATGTTATTTTGGTTAGATTGTATTGTATGTCAAAGAAATTTGTCTGATGGGATATTTTTGTAAAGAGCCTCTTAATTTAGGATTTTTCTTATAATTTCCTTCTTTTTTTCACCCACCCACCTCATCTCTCTTCCTTTCCCAATAAACAGACATAACCCCATTGTTAGCTACTATAACAACTAAATCAACCTTACAACCTTCCACAAAGTGTCAAAATGCCTGATCTCCCTCATCACTTGCTACAAAGTCTTCCTAAAACAATAATTTCATACGAACTCATCACTCGTTATAATCATAATCAAACTAAAAATTACCTAAATATATACATTAAAAACCCAACAACCATGAACCTTAAAATCCAACAACCATGAATTCCCAAAACCCAACAACCACGAACACTAAAATCAAGCAATTATGAACCCCCAAAACTCATTAACTGTGAACACAAAACCTAAAATGCAAAACCTAGTAACACCAACCATTATCCCATACTCAGCCATGAACTAACACCTAACCACCATCCTAAAACAATGAACCCAATAAAAATCACCAACCAACACACGATCCAAAATAACTGGATTGAGAAGTGAAAAAAAAAAAAAAAAAACCTCCAATAAATCCTACCTCCACATATAACTAGCAACCACCCTAACAATTAGACACCACAGTAAAGCAATAGTAGCCACCATAACAACAATCAATTTAAGACATATGCAGAAAGCAAAAATTCAACCCAAAAAGCAAATAAAAAACCACAATGTCAAAATCTATAAAATTTTCAACACCCTTCTTCGTTAATAATAATGGCATCAAGAAAAATTTATAGAACAAGAACACTCCTCAAAATTTTCACCTTCTCGTGACTTAAACACGACCTCTTGGTTGACTTCTCTTAGAGGCTGACTTATCTCAAACACCTTTCTTCATTCTTAGTCAAACCTCTTGTTTGAAAAATTCTAGACCCTTATTCATTCATGTGTAAGTGATCAAAACCTTGTACTTAGTGGTGGGCATGGGTTTGGCTCAACCCGACTCAACCCAACAGGTTAGGAAAAAGCTACCAGAAGTTGGGTTTGTTTGGGATCGACTTGAAGTGTCAGGTTGGGCTAGGGTTTAGGTCGATTTTGGGTTAGTCAAGTTCGGTCAACATAGTTGACTTGGGTCAGCTTCAAGTTAATCGGGTTTAGTCAATTCTCTTTGCATCAACACTATCATGCTAATATAATCGATTAGTTAGCATAGCATAGTCATATTATTCCACGTAGGCAGCTCCATTCAATATCTCTTTAAGGTAATTAGGCCCCAACACGACTAATACTTGTTACATGCATTAGTGATAAACATACAACATCCCACCATAGAACAAGAGGAATGAGTTGTACTGATTGATCCCAGAGGATCGATAGCATGTAGAAAAAGATTGTCTACTGTTGCCAATCCCACTGGAATCTAACTATTATTTGCATTCAGGAGTTCACAAGTGTCATTAGCACTGTTAAAAGAGAGAGTACTTAACTATGCCTAATATAACACAACAGAGCACACACAGATGATATTAAACCATAGTCATTGAAACCCAAATCATTCAATTGCCACTGTTTCTTCCTGTGCACGTCTTCCTCCTCATTTGGGGTGAAGTTATTATTTATGTTAAAAGTATTTCAGATCTCTTTGGTGTCTTTCCCTTAATCATGTCTGCAATAGTTTGGTAAGTAAGGTCAAGCAGCCCTTTGATGTTCAGGTAGTTTGCAACCTATAAAATACAAAATTGAACCACTACCAAGAGTTTAAAAAGCTCCATTCATCATATGCAAACAAATTTGATGTTAAACAGGATTATGACATAGCCAAAGATTAACATCATTTCAAACACAGGTCTTGCATTCAAACTGCAAACACCAAAATATATACATAAAAGCAAGTAAACCAAAAACCATTGATTACATATCTGAACATAAAACCAGAGCAACATCTAGGAACGACATAACTATAGCTATAATGCAGGATCATCAATGACGTTGATCCCCCTATACACTCCATCGTGCGATTGTGAGACAATCATGTTCTTTAACATAACTCTTTTCACAGTCCACCAAGACTCAAAAATAAACATAAGTGTCAAATATAACTTCATGAAAATCAAGATTTGCCATCAACCTTTGCCAAAAATTGGTGTAGATTATACTCTTTGGTATTTTACGACTGATCCAAAGCTCCTCTAATCCACTAAGTATAACCTTTAACCCCTTCCAAAAACTCATTAATCTAAATCTTACAAGAATTTTTATTTGACTCTACAAGCGTTTAAGGCACATTTAACTTCTACTTGGGTCAAATAAGTTCGTGACATAATAAAAAATTTTCAAGGAAAATTTTTATGATTCATTCAAAATGTAAACCAACAAGAACTTCGATCTCCTTACAAACATTTTCTATAAATTACTTCAAATGAAAAGAAACATATAAGCATATAAATTAAGCACAAAAACACAAACAAAAAGACAAAGAAACTTAACAAAAAGTCAGAATTACTCTAATTTGAGTTAACAAATCAAATAATCAAGTTGAATAGTGTACTACTTGATTCGTTCCAGAGGCTGCAGTGAAAGACGGAGATGGCAACGACGAGAGGGAGAGGCGGCCAAAGAGTTGAAAAAGGGTCAACAAAACATAGACTAAATACGATTAGAGTTCCTATTTTTATTTACATATTAAACAATCAGGTGTAGCAAGATACACCTTAAACTTATGAGCTTGACTAACGTAATTCAGAAACATGGCATATATTAATTCTTTAAAAAACCCTCGGGTCGGTTCAGATTTCAGGTTTTAAATAGAAAACCTAACTCCAACCCAAAGCCCAACGGGTTCACCAAATCAAAACTGAAATCGGGTTTTAAACTTGCCATGATCTGACCAAAATACGACGAGTCGTGACAAGCCGATCAGGTCAGTTTAAATTGCCTATCCCTACTTGTACTCCTCTTTAAGTCACAGCGCCGAATCTATGATCAACTTCCATCGACAATAGAGGGATCTAGGTCATCATTAATTTTGTGTTAGGGTCTCATCCCTCCATCTCACTAACCCTAAACCTATATTTCATGAATTGGGATTTTTGATCGATTTGACACTGGGGTTGTGGCTGTTTATTGTGAAAGAAAAGGGATGAGGTAGGTGGGTGGAGAAGAAGAAAAAAATAAAGTAATAAAAAAGAAGAAAAATGTGGATAAATCATTTGAGAAGAAGAAGAAAGGTAAATGCATAAATATGGATAAGTCATTCAAGGGTATTTATGTCATATTCTACTTAAATGACTTATTTAAACTTCATTTGTAAAGTTATAGGTAACGACTCGTAATATTTTAAGGGTGAGTATTAGTTTTAAATAAACTGGTCCTTAATGTTTTCCAAAAAGCTATCTTGGCTCAATGTTAATATAATATCCCTTTATTTTCTTTAAACGCTTCGCATTAAAGATCTATGATGTATACTTGAGCTTTGTGGCACCACCTCGCCGCCTAGAACCGTGTTCTCTAACCTTAGTTTCTTAACCTCGAGCCATCTACCTTGGGTGATTGTCTGCCTAGGGGTGATCCAACTGATTTGGGAAAATTTATTCTGACCCCTCAGATAAATTTTTAAAAAATACTTAACTCAAGATTTTTGTTAACTAACACTTATCCCTAAATTTTTAGGAAGTATGTGTTAATTTTTGGAGAAATAGTATTCATTTGAAGGGATAAGTATTAATTTAATAAAAATTAAAAGTTAAGTATTTTCTCAAAATTTATTTGGGGGCAGATAAATATCCCTGGGATATGTGCATCAACGATATCTTAAACTTAGTTCAAAAATATTGAACTTCGATTAGAGGTATTAAATCAGAAATTTAAAATAATAAGGGAAAAATAATATAAATATATAAACGGGCGGGCTCATATTACTACTATTAGCAGCAGAACGAAACCCGCAAAGGGCACCAGTTTCCCACTTAGATGCACTCTTTGATCCCCAAAACCCTAACCGCTTCACCCGCTCACCGCGCCCTAAGTGTTTTGACTTTGGTCTCTCACTCGCTCAAACTCACTTCAATTCGCTCCATGTCCACTCAGCGAGTCTTCCAGCTCAAACTCGATCCACTCACCGGTAACTCCGAGTGGGTCGTTATTGAAGAAAACGACGACGTTGCTTCAGAGAGCTCAAAAGAACCGCTCCTTGCCACGACATCGTATCTTGACATGCTCAACGACTCTTTCAGGAACAAAGCCTACCGTTCGGCCATCGACAAGACGGTGACAAAACCTTGCCACGTGCTTGATATCGGGTACCGTTTATTATGTAATCGCTTCCAATCCATTTTACGGGAATCTGTTAATTTAACATATTTTTAATTAATTGAAATAAAAATTATTTGTTCAGTGCCGGAACTGGATTGCTATCAATGATGGCTGCACGAGCGATGGGCTCTGGCGACTCGACTACCAATGGAAAGGTAACAGCTTGCGAGTCTTACCTTCCAATGGTGAAGTTGATGCGGAAAGTTTTGCACCTCAATGGCATGGGAAAGAATATAAATGTTATTAACAAGCGTTCTGATGAACGCAAAGTTGGAGTTGACATCTTTTCACGTGCTGATGTTATGGTGAGTGGTTCCACCTTTGGAAACTTGAGCTGTATTAATTGTTGCTTGTTTAGTTACTGGGAAAATAAGTAGCTTATTATTGTAGGCTAAAAAAAATAGAATTTTACTAACATTAGCTCTGATACCGTGATAAGAAACTAGTGATAATTATACTGTTTAGGTTATTCATAGCTCGATAGAAAATTAAACAATAATGTCATTTGGGGTGCCGTTTAAATCACAACCATTTTTAGTTTTACATGTCAAGCTAAGCTACAAACTCTATCTTGAAAATTTCTCAACTGCAAATTGCAGGTGAGTGAGATACTGGACTCTGAGCTGTTGGGTGAAGGTCTAATACCGACTCTACAACATGCACATGATGAGCTGTTGGTGGAAAATCCACTAATGGTGCCATACCGAGCAACTACTTACGGGCAGGTATTTCACTTGACTCTCTACCGTACTCCTTATTTTTTATTTTTATATTTTTTACTTAAATGTTTTGCATTGTCTTACGTTTCCTAATTTCAGGAAAAAGAAGGTTGTTTGTATTTTATTTTATTTGCTAGCTAGTTAGTTTTTGTTTCAGTAGTTTGTGGTTACTTTATTTGGTCTATTGATTGGATCTCTTTCAGTTGGAAATTGTATTGTTTTAATTATTTTAAAACTAAGGAAAATTTTATGTATCTGTATTGTTTTAATTATTTTAAAACTAAGGAAAATTTTATGTATCTGTATTATTACTTTTTTCTCTTTTTCCCTCTTTAAGCTGGTTGAAAGTAGATTCTTGTGGAAGCTGCATGATTTATACAATAATGAAGCAAAAGCATCGGATGGCATTCATCTTGTTCCAGCTGGATTGGATTCTATTTTACGTGTCAAATCACAACAACATGCCATGCATTGTGATGCAATAACCAAAGAAATCAAACTGGTAATGATATTTCCACTCCTTTTACAGAAATCTTGGAATGTACCAGTTAGTTGATTCCTACTCAACTCAGGATTCATCCAGCTGTCAGAACCCTTCAAAATATTTGAAATTGACTTCTGGAAACGGCCTGAAAGTCGTGGGGAAACCGAGCTGCAGATAAAGGCAACGCATGATGGTAGAGTCCATGCTGTGATTTCATGGTAATCAAACTTATGCTATTTGTACCAGTTCCATTTTGTAGGAGTTATAAACATCTGTGTTTTGTATTTCAGGTGGATTCTTCAGCTTGATCAAGAAGGGAAAATCTTTTATTCTACTGCCCCTAAATGGATAAGTTTGCCAATTCACACATGTGAGTCATAGACACCATATTTGTGTAACTATGGCATTTGATCAAGCAATTTAATGAACAAATGTACTTAAATGACCACTAGGATGTTATTAATGTTTGTCTACACCTCTGTGTGGATATTGGATGTGAACTTCTCTAACTTTTACATTCCGAATAATGGCTTTTCCTGAATAGAACAACTATATTAGCACCCATTTAAGGTTGTTTTGAAAACAGCTAGGACAAGCTGCTTACATCTATCTGTGTACATATATATATATATATATACACACGTACACACGTACACACGTACATACATACATACATACATATATATATATATATGTACTTCCATCAATTTCCCCAATTTACTAAATAAAAAAATGATGATATTTTGACATAACCTGGATGAGTACATTTAGTATATTTATGTGAAGTCATGAAATGTGAAACTTGCTGTAAAAGTAAAATTGTAAAACATTGTTGTTTGATGTTGCTTTTGAATGTTTTAATCCTTGATGTTACTTTAAGACACCATTTTCAGAATCTTACCTAAAGGTAGTAATAAGAAAATCTTTAAAAAATGCTTAAATTTAAGTAAGAACATTTTTGAATTGCCTTAGAAAACTCCATGGTTCCTGCTTGTGTAACAAATGAAGCTGGTGTAATGCTCACTTAGGTACTGGAGTTTGGTGTGACCACTGGAAACAGTGTGTCTGGTTCATTCCAGGTAAAGGTATGTCCATATGCAAGGGTGAAGAGGTTATTTTGCATGCTGTTCACACAGAAACTAGTGTATCATATAATCTCAAGTCCCAAACCCCAAGAACTGAGGCAAGGCAGTGTGACTCAAATGCTGTGGATTTTGAGCTCATACTACCACCAGAGAGAATCGCAATCTACAGTGACAGTGAATGGAGGCTTTCCATGTTAACAGCCATAAAAAATGCTGTAAGATCTCACTTTCTGTCTCTCCCTCTTGTGTGCAGATGCACACTCAAAAATACACAAAAAATTTGAACTAATTTTTTTTAATGCAAGTACACAATAGTACAGAAATCTGAGCTTATGTATGTCTTTCCAACTATATATGATTTGTTCTCTTTTAATATTCAATCTCTGTGAATTGCTGTGCTTCTCATGTCACTATGTCTAAATAGCAGGTGTATCCCTAAAAATGGTTGCCTGCAAACAGAAATGGATGTTGAAAGAGAAAGGTTCTCTTTTAGAATATTTACCATTTTCTCATGTAAAAACACTGTTGGGCTTTTTTAAACCTTTGTACCTATTGCTAGTTGCTACTAGTGTAAATGAGAACAACTTCTCTTTTAAATCCCTTCAGTCCCATTTAGTCATTTTTGTACTTTCTATTTATATGGGCTATGCTTTTTATTTGCTGTCCAGGCCCCATCATTAGGGCTGTACTAAAAACTTTTTGGTTGTTAATTTTCACAGCTTTTGTTCTCCTGTGTTTTCTTTTTTGGTGGCATATTTTTAGTATGAATTGTATTCGTTGCAGCTGCATGGAAGAATCCAGCCAATGTGCGTTGTTGCAGATGACAGTGTTTTCTTAACAATTTGCATTGCACATCTTTCTAAAACAGCACAGGTATTATCATTGTTCCCGGGCCTGAGAGACAAGGGTGCCCAATATTTGGAAGCCATTGCTGATGCAAATGGCTTCTCAATGGATCGTGTGAAAGTTCTCCAAAAGAGGAAAACATGCTTGACTATGGATGATACTCATCAGAAGAAGGTAATTCTTTCTTGACTTGGATTATATGATTGTTGCTTATATACAAAACCCTGCCCTACTTTATTTGTCTGTAATCTGACTTCTGTGAGAAATTACTTCAGTACTCGCAATATATTTAAACACTTTCTACACATCTACTTTGAAGACCTATTATTCTACTAAAGTCCAAAGTGTAATCTCCACTAGCTGTCGTGGAGACAATATGTTAGACTTTCGGTCAACCCTCTTGGTTGCATTTGTCATTGGGCTAAATCGTTGCTTTTTAAATTGGCAAAATTATAGTACTTAAAACCAACCTGTGTCATATGTATTTATTGTATTACCTAGAAGCTGGATGGTCTTTAGTTTTGCATTATGGATCCTATTTCCCTCAAACGTTTTGTTTAGTCTTTTACTTCAACATGTTCTTAAATATTATCAGTTGAATTTTTAAATAATTTGGTGTCACTTTCTTTCAACAGGTTGACCTGTTAATTGGAGAACCGTACTATCATGGAAATGATGGAATGCTACCATGGCAGAACTTGCGGTTCTGGTATATATATCTGATTTGAATTTCTTAAGGATAGTACTGTTTTGTACATATATTTATATTTTATGATACATGAGTCGGTATGGCAATTATGTTGGACCCTTGTTGACATAATACGAAGGTTACATGTTGGCAACCCTGGTTCAGACCTTGATAACATGTCTATGTTACTTGTTTCTGGACTCTGTACAGTTTTGTGTTCATCTTCATGCTTTTTCTAGCATAATATTGAAACATTAGTTTTGAATAATTGGTCAATTTATTGGTTGGAACCACAGTATTATAATGCACAAGGATGGTCCAAAGATCATGCAGATATATGTTATCTTCTTTGTATTTAAGTAAATTTATCTCAAATTATTACCCTCTTTTTCTCTGTGTTTTGATTCGGATTAGGAAGGAACGGACTGTGCTAGATCCTGTCCTATCCAAAGATGTGTTGATAATGCCTTGTAAAGGAATATTGAAGGCTTGTGCCATGTCTCTTCTGGTAAGTTAGTATTCCTTGCCCTAAAGGAAAACTATTAGTTTTGAGATGCCTGTGCATATAAATACACGCAGATATCTGTAATTCTGATATGTATTTTCGGAGAGACCATTTTGTAAGTGATTAATTGTATTTGAATACAGGATCTTTGGAACAGTCGTCGCAGTTTAGGTAAGATTGAAGGCTTTGACCATGTGGTTGTTAATTCCATGTTAGGGGCATGCGGTGATTTACCCTCTGCAAAAGAGGGTCCTTGCCTGCCTTTTTTTATGTGGCAGTGTGGAGAGATTAAGGTAAATAATACGCATAGAAAGATACCCTTTTTTTATTTTTAGAGAGATTCTGATGTAACCTTGTTTGATGTCTTCAGAAACTCAGTGAGGTGTTTACAGTCATGGAGTTTGATTGCTCAAAACCGATAAGTACATGTCATGGAAAAGCCCAGGTATGTTACCTAATTAGAGTGTCATCTGGTGATACAGATGGCATCTGTACAGTTATTCTAAGCATGGCCTGATTATTTGTGCTTAAACGTTGCCATTCAAACTGAACTTTTTTTTAGCATGGACTAAACTGTGTCATAAATATGGGAACTTTCTAATTTGACCATGATTTTCTTCTCAGATGGTGCATGTACAATTAGTTATCTTTCTACTATTGATTTTGCCACGATTTTCTTTTCAGCAAGTGTATGTAATTATCTTTCTGTGGAGTTGTGAGATATACAATATATCTGAGTCTCTAATTTATTAATATTATTTGTTACGTCATAACAGTAAGTCAGATCACTAATAATCAAATAAGAAAAATAACATGATAAAATCATATTAAATCCTTGGTTTTATGTATCTTTACTTAATAAATACTTGGAAAGAGTTTATATATTTAATTTTTTATTTTGCAGATTGAATTTACTGAGCCTGGGGTATGCCACGGATTTGCGTTATGGATCGATTGGGTGATGGATGCAGAGAATTCCGTGGTGCTATCCACAGGACCGGGTACAGTTTTACTAGCCACAAAACTGTCTAATTATTTCAATCTATGCATCCATTGCAACCTTTTTTCCCCAAAATGTAGTGATTATAGGAATTCAATTTTTTTTTAATTAAAAAAAAACCCCTATTATCTCACGTTTATCAATCTATGTGTCATACTCAGACAAAAGATACTGGAAGCAAGGAGTGAAGCTTCTGACAAAGCCTGTAGCAGTAGGAACTAAGGAATCTGATAGGAGGGATATACAGTGTTCTACAGTCGTCGAAGCATCATTCGATCCATTGAGTGGGGAGCTTAACATCCAACACACTTTCTCATAACATCTGAGATGGATCTTTCCCCTTGGGCTCGCGAGCTATGATATTGCAGATAAAGTTTTGGCATGTAACAATTTCCATCCTCTGTGATTGAGATGACACATATTCACGCGAAGGCCAACTGATGATGGGGTACATGATATAAAGAGTGTGTCCTTACGAGGTGAAAAATTAAATAACGGATGGCCAATGCAAGATTGTGGAAAAACTGTCTGGCTGTCTCCAAGGAATTGATCATCTATATGCAGAATCAAGTCAAAGGTTTACCATTATTCATGACGAATCAAGTTTACGGGGAATGTTACTTTTTACCGTAAATTGTTGCAAAATTTCCCGTAAATATGAGATTTTTGAGCCAGGATTGCTATACTTTTTAACAACTTTGGCGGGATGATCAAACCAATTTAATGTGCTAAAGGATAATATTAGTAAGGCAAATGAAGGTTTCATGCGATTTACTCTTATTATAGGTTAGACAACATCCTCAAGAGTTTATGAAGGCAGCTAAAAATTATTAAATACAATAAATGAATTGTAAGCAAAATTTTTCAAGGTGTCAAAGAGGCGAAATCCAGGTTTTAACTCTTGACTTGAAATTTGTTGATTGACCCAACAACTGCAATCCCAACCCATGCTCGCGGTGAATTAACTTGATTTATTGGGAGATAAACATCATCTTGCTGTAATGGAACAAGTTAGTGGTCAAGAGTCATTGGTAGTAAAAAAATTGCGCGGAAGAATGTAAACCATTCATTAACTTTACTTTTTCACATTCAGGTAATAAACCAAGAAATTGTATCTCGTTTGCCAATGCCTTTATTGGATAAATCTTTTTAAAACAAAATAATAAATGGCGATCTGGTTAAGAGTACCTCAAATGGCATGTGGATGTGGTACATGCAAAATTGCAAGAGGTGACCAAGACTAGTCAGTCTTACATCAAAAATTATATTCAGGTTCTGTGTATTTCCTGGGGTATAAGCAACTCCTGATAATCATCGACCACCACCTGATTCCAATTCCAATTTCAATTTTAAATTAGCCACTTGATAAATTAATCACTCATCCTAATCTAGAAAAACAAAAGAGACAACAGTTGTACCTCGTATCTATTGCCACCGTAAGTATACTCCACGTACAACTGCTTAGGCTCTCCCGGACAAGGATCACAGAAGCCCATGATACCCGACTTCTTAACACCCTCATGAAGCTAAAACCATAGACAGAACAATCAAAATGGAAGTCAACACTATTGGATAAGTTTAGCTAAATGATTAATGCATTCAGCACAACATTCAACTCTAAATTCCACTTTTGACTTTTTATATCTTTCTTAAGCAAGCCTTTTTTATTTGTCCCACCAAATACAATTTCTAGTCTCTACAACTATAACACCAAGCCAAAACTAAATAGATATTGTTTTCTTTTAGGCTTCAAGCAATTGTCTTTCACCCAAAAAGTTGTTACTTAATCGAGGAAACTCAAACCTTACAAACCAATTCAAGATCTCATTCGTTAGTAATATTAGAGGGAACAAACTTTTCCCTTTTTGGATCTCACGTTCTTGAGAGAGTCTGTCACATCAGCTTTTTTCGGGCAATAAGCCCGCTCTGGTACTAATTATAACACCCGGACACAAACCACTAGCTATTTGTAAATAGCCCAAAGATTATAGAACAAGGATTATCCCAAACCTAAACCGCGGTATTGATATTGATTCTCAAATATCGCAAAAAAGAATATTATACGATGAGATAGAATGCAATAAAAATAAGGACAAAGGAAACAGATTACCTATTCTTTGCAGTCAAAATGAACCCTTATATTTTGACATTCTGAATTCTCTAAATCTCCTTATGTGGGATTCGAACCTACGACTAGTTAGTTAAAAGTCGACCATTCTACCACTGAGCTACTAAGGAACAGTAGAAGATTCTATCTCATAGACTTCAATTACCGTTCTCAACCTATGACCAATATGAACTCGGAGTTTCCTCTGTAACCCCGAAAATTCTTTATAGTAGCTCCAACCCATGCCACATTTAATAGGGAACATCAAAGTAGATTTATTTCATTAGATTCCATCCATATCTCAATTTCATTACTTTAATATCCATTTTAGTAAAAAGAACCCAAGCCTTATTAAACAATCCAAAATCTCATTCGCTAGTGACTTGAGATGTGACAAACTCCTATCCTTTTTGGACCTCGCGTCCTTGCAAGAATCTGACACAATTTTTTGCAGTCATTTTCAATCCTTTGATTAGAGTTTGATGAAAGGTAAGGATTAGATGATTGTATAATAAATTTAGAAATCTTTTTTTCATAAAGATCACACAATTAATTATACATTCTCCCTTTTCAAACTTATTATTTCTCTCTTTATCCTCACTCCTCGTGTCTCTCTTCTCTAACCTCATCAACTTTTTTGCCTTTACAAATAAACAAAATTTGTTATTACCTTTATCACCCTTGTCATTTAATCAATAATTTGTCTTAAAAAAAAAAAAAAAAAAAAAAAAAATTAATACACAAGGGACNTTATTACCTTTATCACCCTTGTCATTTAATCAATAATTTGTCTTAAAAAAAAAAAAAAAAAAAAAAATCTTAAGACACAAGGGACAGCCACTATTTGTGCCAAGCTAAACTATTCTTGCTTTAAGATATTATTGATAGTTACAGATAAAAGGGATATCCAAGCACTTGTTAATAAATTTGCAGTACTTATATTATTTGAAATACTAATTGTTTGAATTTAATAAAAGAGTTATTTTTTGTTGTTTTTTAACAATTCATGGAACTAACAGTTAGAGAAGAAAGTTGTTCAAAGAGAAAAAGAGATAAGAGAGAGTAGAGAAATATTATGACAGTTAATGAGTTCCAACGTAATTAACTTTTATATGAATTTTTTGTATCATTTAATATTATCATATATCCATGTCAACTAACCCTAACCATTCATCAAGCTATATTCCAAAGATTGAGAATGAGTATAAAGAAATTGTGTAGGAAAAAAAAAAAGAAGTTGTTGAGCCTACCCCTGTACATATAATTCGATTAAAGGTTAGGCATAAGTATAAAAATAACCAAATTTAGGAGAGTGTTTTGAAAAATAACTAAATTCTAATTTATTTTTATTAATTATTCTCTAGCCAACCATAGGCCAGCAACCGTTACAGGTGCTCTCCATTTCACCATTCAGACTAACAAGGAAGCACCCATCGGTTCATCAAAAGCAAGTTTACACATTTTTCATCCTACTTAGCTAGGGAATTAACCAAAAAAAAATTAAACCTGCTATTTCAAAACAATCCTTCATTTTGGTTATTCTTATTATTTCTGTAAAGGTTAAGTGATTTAGTAGGATTAGAGTCTCTAACCTATGTGTGTATGTATATATTTATATATATTCAACAAACCCACGTTTTTTATATACATTGATAGTTCTTAGATGGAAACAAATTGAATGGATAAGAGTAGTGCTAACATTAAAAGTTTTTGTTTTAATTTATGTGATTATCGTAATTCATTTATTTTCTCTCCTCTCTTTAATAACACTCTCTTTCCTCTCTTCTTAAATAATCTTATATTATTCTCTCCTCTCATTTCTCCAACACATCAAACATTAGATGGTTCAACCTTTTCTTTTGGTAAAATATCTTTTTTCCTCTCTCCTCCTTTCAACTTTTCATGTTTCATTCATTGATATTTTCAAACTCTAATAAGTTCGGTGATGAAGTATTAAGTAACTATTTCTTGTAACTTTGTTAGTTGAATCTATAAACATGACATTTTTCTTCTTAATTTTGCTTTTGTGGTAATACTTGGCCAATGTAAATTTGGAATTATGCTTCACAACAATTTAAGGGCATTTGTTAATGAAAAATATTATTTCAGTGAGTTGTTTGAAACTGATTTGTATATATTAAAGATGCTTGATTTTGAATGGTGAATGAAAAATTTTTAATATTAAGTATTGAATAACAGAAGGACCAGTAGTTCTTTTTATATATATGCTTCAACCCTTTTAATTTTCAACCAGAATTAAATAAAGCCTAATTAAGTAGTTAGCCAAGAACTTATTAGAGTTTGAACAGAACAATAAATAGAACATGAATGTTGAGAGCAGGAGAGAGAAAAGAAAATTTGTTTTACCAAAACAAAAGTTTGAACTGTTTAACGTTTGATGTTCTTAGAGAGAGAATGATGTGTAATTTGATGTCTTGAAGAAAGGAGGAGAGATGAGACAGGCTAATGTAAAAGAATTTAAGAGAGGAAAGAGAGTGTTATTAAAAGAGGGGAGAGAGAATAAATCAATTATAATTATCACATAAATCAAAACAAAAAATTCTATGTCACCACTAATTCTAGCCATTCAATGTGTTTTTATCTAAGGGCTATTATTGTGTATCAAGTTTTGTGTAAAAAATAAGGGCTGCTCAATCTGCTATATATATTAAAATCCCTAAAAGCTTCAGAGAAGAAAAAGGTAATCCCTTTTGTACTCTTTTGTTCTTATGGATTATGTGCAAGATCATATTAGAAATTTATGGTTTTGTATAAAAGATGAGGGTTTCTTCTAGAATATATATGCTCTAAGTCCTTGTAATGATAATTTTCATATAAGATTGAAAAAATTTTGCTTGGGTAAAAGTAATTTAAAGTTTAGGGCGATACTTGAACTGAAATTTTTAGAAAGAGACAGTAAAATTCAAAAATTAACAGAAAAATTTCAGTATTGATTTTGATGATGATAGGATAATATCTTGATAGTGAGTCAGGGCGTTAAAACAACTAGCTGAGGAGTGTCCTTGTTCCTCATCTCAATTTGTCCTAGAGTTAGTTTCAGGCCGTTAATTGTGGAAAATTTTGGTAGTAACGTAAATTCAGCAATGGGCTCTGATGAATTGGCAAAATTCAAATTATTTAAATTTGGAATCTCAACCAGAAATTTTCTAGAGGGATATTTATGAAAGGAATTCCAAATTCTTCTTAAGTTATACACCTCATTTATGCAAAACTACATATAAAACCCTGCTTGGCAAAACCATGTACTAGAATTGGATGCACGTTTTATCTAGTACTTCTAGTTATATATATGTACGTAACAAGAATGTGAATATCTGAGAAAAAAAATACTCAAAAGTGATAGAAGAACATACCTTGAGTTGCCCAGAATCATTAACTAGGAAATTAAGAGGTAATGTAACATCCATGACTTGTGAAGCAGTTTCATCATTTGATCCTCTTGATTCATCTCTTCTTGTCAAAGCTTTCTGAGCTCCATAAACTGCTCTTGTAATAACAAGTCCACCTGTTTCTATTTGCCTGTTTCTTTTCCTATTAGCCACATTTTGTAACAACTGCTGAGCTTTTTCTGCTGCTGCCTTCGCCTCTCGAACCTACATATGGAATGAGACCCACAGATTATCAGGAAAAAGAACAAGAACCTCCAAGCACTTATAAAGTGAAAAACACCTCCTAACATCCTTTCAAATTGTAAATAGTTGTTTCTTTATTTAAATGGAATAATATCTCCCTTGCTTAGCATTTACATGAGGCCCATGCTGAGAGGTTTTTTCTTTAATTTTTTTCAATATAAATTATACCACTCTGTAACCAAGGGTAAACTCTTACTTTCAAGAATTGGGAGTCTGGAGTCCAAAAAAACATGGAATAGTTCACCCACTTATAACAAATTCCATTCCACCATATAAAAATGTTCATCTCATTTAGTCTATACAAGAGAAGAATTTACCAAGCCTATGTATCTGATACTCACAGTTTTTAAAGCAGGGTGACTTTCAAGGCATGTCTAAATAAAAAATACCAGTGGCATATGTCTAGTTATACCTGGGCAGAAGTTTTTTCCATATTCTCCAACAACTTTTGCTTCTCCCTCTTAAGGTAATAAGGTTTGAGGACGAACTTCTGCAGGGCAAACACAATGGACAGATAAATATAGGTGAGAATCACACTACATACAACCAAACCCAAATCTCAGGAGTGAACTTTCACATCACGAACAAGAAATCAAACCATTCCCATGAAAAGGTCAAATAAGAGTGTAATATGGTGGTGATAACCTTAAGTGAGAAGTATAATGATGCTGGAATTATCAACGCTCCAGTGGCAAATAAGGAATTGAAATGCCTGGAAAGCAATATCTGCACATAATAGAGAATCAGCAGTAGAACAAAACCCAAGAGGAAAAGCAAAGTGATCGGACAGAAATTAATCAAATTTCATATTCCTTCCAGATAATATCTCTGAGCTATGGTTCACAGGCAAGAGATGATATTAACATATTCAACCATCAGTGAAAAACTATCACAACCCAAATTCCCATAAAAAAAATCAGTTGAACATGAACCTGCAGTAAACTGTAAGCCTGTATATTCAATGATTAATTATGTGGCCTAAACAAACAATCATCCTTTTACATACAACTTAAAAAACCTTCCTCCATATGGATATAAAGTGTATGTCATAAGTAAATGGTGTTTTTTTTTAAGTGCTTCCCAGGCATATTTGCGGATGCTTTTGCATTGTAAAATAATCTAATCAGAATTTCTGTTTTTCTTGAGAAGCATATCAATTTTCGAGAAACATTAAAGATGGGTCACTATAAATGCCATTCAAGTAACTTGAAAAGGCTCTAAGAACTCCTATGTACTCAAATCTTTATGAACTTCTCCATTAACAACCCATGCCAATCCTACCCAACACAACAATTAAAAGTAACAATAATACACACACTTAACACTTCTAAAAAAACTAGAAACCACAAGTCTGAAATGTATATGAGCTTGAAACAGAGATAAGATGAGAATATGCCTACGGGAATAATTAATTTTTGACCCCCACGATGCAATTCAAATTTCCAAAAGATGCCCTGCAAAAAAATAATAATAATAATAAAATAAAATTATATGATCTTCAGATATACAGAAAATCAATACAGTTAAAGAAGCAAATCAGTCCACCAAATGGAATTCTTACTTGAGTAATCAGTTAGTAATTGCAATAGTTCCAAAACCAAACAAAAATAAAAAGCAGCTAGTGATCATGCAGATACATCTCAGTCTGCATCATTGTGCTCATATCTTGAATAAACTAAGTCAATAAAAATCATTTTAATTCAAATAGCACTGTCCCCTAAACCTCCTGCTCTCTGATCAGTAAATCTATTATAGAAAACAGAAATTTTCCCTTCCTAATAAAATAAATAAATAAATCCTGGCCACAATTAAAAGTCCCTACTTATGCTAGACACTTATCCATCCTCTAGTGAGCCTCATGGTAGAATTTCCAGGATATTGCCTTAAATTTCCAAAAAGCTAGACATGGTTCATATAGGTTTTCTGGAAACCAGGATTTTCTGCTGCATAGCAATTAGTAGAGAACTATTAATAACAACAGAAAATTAATTTGTTTTTGGTCAAGAGAGAAGCAATTACCTGAATTCCTATTGAATACAACATGCGGAGGGTGCTGAATTCAGATATTTTCCTCCCACCACCAACCTCAAGCTCAAGAGCAGTGCTGTAACATGACATCTCAAGTCAAGACAAAAATTACGCATTCTCAACTAGCTAAACTGGTTGGTAGATTACAACATCACTTTTCTGTACCCAATTAAAGAATTGAACCATTCTGACATAAACTCTTTTTTTCAGAACTATTGCCTACTGCTATTACATATTTGTTTCACATTTTAAGTTGACCTCAAAACCACTATTTACATTTCCAACAATTAGCAAAAGCATTTGAGCCCCTGTATTTCCTAGTATTCTTCAGGGCAAAAAACTCATCCATTGCTGACATTTCTCAATGTATAAAATTTTCGACAAAAAAGTTCTCTAGTCTCAATTATTTTTTATTCTTCAAATAGTGAATAGTCATAATCTACATATTATGCATATACCAACACTTGGTAAAACATTTGAACTCATCAAAGAAAAAAGGCATATTCTAGTGATATTAGATTACCCCACAAAATATTGTCCAAATGGATTCTGAGAGTATACCTTCCAAACCTTCCTGCTACACGGCCATGAGACTTTTTGGAGAAGCGGCGAGTATAACGAGCTGATGCCCCAAAAGAACTTGTGCCAATCTACAGTGAAAAAGCATGAATAAAAGGGGAAGAAGCAAAAACCAGATGAACATTTCTGAGAAAGTCCAGCAAAGATTAGCACATCTCCACAACCCATTTATAGGGAATAAATGGAAAAATATAGTTACCTTAAACTCTCCAGCAGCAGACACTCTCTCATCTTTCTTTTGCCATCCAACAGAAATAGATGACTCTAGACCTAATGAAAGCTGTATCTGCAAACCACAAGATGACAAACAAAAATAAATTTCAAATATTAGTGGCGATAAATTTCCTACAAACATAAAACACAACATGTCATACTTTTCTTCCAAGTGAAAATGACAACTATCTCATGTTTATAGTAAATACTGTCAACCTTGCAACATTGCACTGACTCAATGCATTCTCTCTTCTATTATTTCCTTAATAATAAACCACAACATTGACAATCTATACATGAAAACTTTGTGGTTAAAATAACCTAAAAGCAATAAGCCAATTTCTTCATGCTCTGATTGCTCTATGTTAGTCCTATATAACATTTTCACGTGATCAAAGGTAGATAAAGTTGATTAAAAACCAAAGTAAATCAAGCACTAGCATACATTTCCACTTGCTGTATCAGAGAGTTGGCGAGTCCAGTTATTAGAAAGATTGATCGAGCCATCTCTCAAAGACATTGCAATGGCCATTGTCGCAGTTGAGTGTGATGATAAGTGGCTGGAAAACAGGAGAATGATATGAAGTGAACATTATAGACAAGCCACACAGTCAAACTGAATTAGGAAAACAAATGCCCTACCGTGTTGTTTGTAACCCAATAAGTGCCTGTAAGCCAGCTGAAGCTAAAAACTCTATAGATGAAACAGATGAGAACCGATGGCTAAGCACAACTGAAGCAGCTCCACCACCAGACTTTTCATTTACTTCCAAATTCCCACCAAATGTGAGAGTATCGCTTTTTGATAATTGAGAATGAAGATTACTACTCATAGCCATTCTGAAATATGCATATATGGAAAAAATAAAATAAAATAAAATAAAAAATAAGCGGCCAGATAAAAGAGGCACTAAGATGCAGATAACTACAAAGACATAAAAATTTGAGGAATATTACTGCTTATCTTCACTGGGAAATCAAGGACCAAAATGATATCGATAGGAACCACGACAACAAAATTACAACAGCACCTTGACATATAAATGTAACAATGCACAGTCATAAAAAACAACACATTTATCTAAGTGAGTATGCGTGACATAGTGTATGCTATCCAAAACTACTTGGGTCAAAAAAAGCACAAGATTTAAAAAAGCATTATACTTCTCATATTGATCACTGACATCCCATCGCATACTTCTTTAATGATAATATTCAATGTAATCCGTCTTGAATTTTTTTTCGAAACTTGTGAAGAAATGCAAATCAACCATTTACAAAAACCAATAACGAGAATAAAAGAATAAAGGGACAGCACCCTCTCATTATTCCATCACCCTCTAGAAACTGTGGCAAAGACAAATTTGCCAGTATTGTCCCAGAAGGCGGAAAATGTGCCAATGTCTTCTCTAGCTCCTTCCTCCGCCTTAGCCGCTCAAGTTCTTCCTTCAACTCTTCAACTTTATTCAGCTTTGTTCCAAGTTCCAATCCAGAAGTCAGCCCTTCCATACCATATATATCATATATTTGCCTCTTATTCTCATCTGATAATATCTCATACGCTTTACATATCCTCTGAAAGTTCTCCGTAGCAATTTCTTTCATCTGAAAATGCCAGTAAACAACAAAGAAAAATAAATCAAAAAATAAATAAATAAGTAAAAATCCAATCACCATCAACATCTATCACAAGTTTCACAACTTCAAAAAACACTTACGTTAATCGTCTAAAGTTAAAATTAACTAATAAAATAATGTTCAAGCGCGATCATTTGCCAACTTTATACAACAAAATACCTCATTAATAGCTTAAAATTTTCATAGAAACTCCAAAGTAAACTCAACCTTGTGTAAGTTCAAAATAAATAAATCGTCTGCCACTGTGCAGCTAATGATAAATATAAATAACAGACATACATGAGGAGCTTGGTATTTATCAGGATGATAGACTTGGGCCAACTGGCGATAAGCTTTTCTGATTTCTTCGTCGGAAGCTTCCGGTGAGAGGTGCAGAAGTGCGTACAGTTCCCGGTTCGGCGGTTCGGTCTCATCCTCCTTCATCTTTTGCTTCTTTCGATGTTTAGAATCTCGCACGGTGGCTCAGGTCAGCTCGTGGTTCTTCAATACCAAACATGTTAAGAAAAAAATTGAAGCAGGGGTGGGAGGTTTTAGGGGTTTGGCTTGCCGAGCGTGCGTGTCTTGAGTACTGCGGCTGATTGGTTTATTATTATTGCGCGCGGTTCGGGTTGTCTCGCTAGAGATGGCGTGCACCTACGCGTCACAACATTTTGTTGGGCTGAATAATACCACATATTCAAAAATTGTTGTAGGCATATATATATATATTATAATTTAACAATTAAATGAAAATAATTAAAAAGGGTGGTATAGTAATTATGTATTAATTTCTAATTAATTTATATAAATAAAAATTCTATAATTAGTTTGTAAATGTAACTCCACTCTTTAAATTTTTGTAACTTGAAGTTGAGGTAAATTAAACTTTATGTATCTTCTACTGAGGGAGAAGTTTATAGAGTTTGGGACAATTTGAAATTATAAAGTTGTTAGAAGAATTACTGAAAAAATAAGCAAAATATGTATTGACTCTTGTACTAGTTTAAGTGTTATATAAGATAATACCTCAAATTGGACCATATAATTAAAAGACTACAAATCATGTTAAATGTTTATCTTGTAACCATTTATTAATTGTTGGTACCTATTTAGAATCAAGTTCTAATAAGTAACAAAATTCATAAAGCCTTAAGTATGGGATAACAATACTTTAATTGAGACATTTAAGTTCGAGAACTTCGTAAGTAAAGTCACGTATGATCAAGTTTGGATAACTAGAGTCGAGAAGACACTTTTTTTACTTGTGGCAAATATGGTATGGAAGTTTGATGGTCCTCAGCTTCTTGTGGTGGTCCCTAATGAGAGAGACTTAAAAAGAGAAGATAACAAGTGTCAATTATTTAAGGTTACCTCACAAAACTCTCACTACATTATATGCACAAAACCCTAGTTAGCCCACTGTGTCTCCTATCTTCTTCTTCCTCACAAACTCTACACATTTTCCGTGATTGTTACACAATTTCAAGCTCTTCCTTAAGCATCCGAGAGAAAATGCCACCAACCCCAACATTTGATTCTTGATTGTTGTTAACCCCAACATTTGATTCTTGATTGTTGTTTGTATTATAGAGCTACCATTGCAGAGTTGAGAAGTTGCAGGAGGTTGCTAAAGAGTTGGAAACTACAAGAGCTTATTGAATAAGTTGAAAATGGTTGGTCCGAGAGAAGACCTTTTTTCTTCAACAATAGGTATAATAAGATATAATGAAATATTGAAAGATTAAAATGCATATTCAAGAATGTTATCCCATCAATTTATTTTGACTTGTTAGTCTTTAAATTACTCGCTCAATAGTGGGATTGATGGTTATATAGGCCCAATTTTGAGCGGTTATAGTGAATTTTTTATAATTATTTATAAATCATATTAAATTGATTGTGAAAATTATTATTTATGAAACTTAAAAAAAAAAAGTATTTTAAAAAACCTCATGGTATAAATTTTTTATTTATTTTTTTATAAATGAATAATGCTATGAGTACAAAGTCTTGAACACAAAGTAATATGGTATCAAGTGAGTGGTAAGGTAAATACATAAAAGTCAAAACAATAAATATTGATTTATTCATTTTACTACTTATTTTGTGTCACATTACTTTATACTTAATACTTTGTACCCATAACATTACTATATGAATTGAGGGTATATTAGTAATTGTATAAGTAACAAATCTTGGTTATTACATTTTGAACCTTATGTTGCTATTAGTTAGCTTTAAACTTTGGACCATAAGAAAAGTATTTGCAATTTAAGGACCAATATCTACTGCATCCTAAAAAATTTTGGTAGGCATCCAAAAACTGCTTTGAACACCTATTACTTTTAGGGCGGGGCTATTTGCAGTAATTTTTTTTTTTTTTTTTTTTTTTATAACACAGCTACTTACTTAGTAAACCCTCTCCTTAAATTTAAAATATTCAATTTTCTTCTATAAAGTTATAAACCCACTCTTACACCAAATATGACTCTCATTCAAAAAATCACATAAATATTTATTTTCCTAAATAAACTCATTAAATTAGTTTCCACACCCATCAAATAATAAAAATCTATTATTCTCTAAAAAAAAATAAAAAATTTCCACAGCTCTTCAATCAAATTTTATACTAGTTCATAAAACAACAAAATTTATTGCAAACAAATTCTTCGTTTATAACATTTTTACATATATTTATCATACGAGTTATTTTTTGTTTTATTCAAAGATATAAATTTTAAAAACTCCAAAAAAACATTATATATGATTAAGAAAATATCATACATTTTTTGTATTGTAATGTTAACTAACGTTTATTTGCTTCTCCTTTTTTTTTTGTTATAATAAAATTTTTGCTGAAGTGAATTAAAAAACATTAAATAAAATAAGCTTAATGTTGATTAACAGATTTGGAACAATGCTGACAAAAAAAAAAGGGTGTAGAGGTACTTAAGTTAATTAGGCTTAAATGAACTTAATAATAAATTTCTTTAAGGATAATTTTCTAATAAATAATTTAATAGAAAAGTAGGTGTGTTAATATTAAATGGATGCAAATAGCCGGACCCTTATTTTTAACAAAAATGATATTCCTAAAATAAAGATAATTTATCAAAAATAACGAAGATTACAATTAAATAAATAATATGTCTCTGTAGACCCATTTTAATATAAACCATAATGTAATTTTTAATTAAAAAAATTAATGAGAAAATAAAATAATATATCAAAATTATGGAGGAAAAAATCACTATTCAAAAACATTCGAGCAGTAAAGAGGGGTGTATTTATAAGTTTTATTATTGGGTTAGTCGAATTCTTTTAATTTTTAGACGAGTTTCATCAACTTGGGGAGATAATGAGATAAATTGCTAAATATTTAGTTAATTTTAATAGAGATAGCATGAATCTGTTGAACAATTTTATAATATTTTGATGGTGGTCTTAATTGTGTTTTAAAGAAAACATAATATTATTGCTTTGATAAAAAAAGCTTATATTCAGATGAACGATAAATCTTACAATACAATTGACAAAAAATTTGGTAAAAAATATGAATAAGAATCAAGAAAAATATAAATTATAAGTATTTAAATAAAAAAATAGAGGTTTTAATTATTATTCCTTAAAAATAGTTTTTTAAAATAATTGGTTATTCAAATAATTGCCCTGCAAATAGCCACACCCAAACCAGATTTCCTTCTGCGAAGTACACGGTTTACTTGTAGACAAGGGCTTAGGCCCAATTAGGAGGAACATGCACAGCCACAATCCACAACGCTCCCACCGGTCCAAGGATAAAACTATCCCTAAACAGAGGAACAAACCCAAGCCCACGACACCAGGAAAACAGCAGTATAGTATTGGGCTACATCACGGGCTGATGACGCCTTACAAAATTCCTATTGGGTCAAACTCAACATGCACTTGAAGGGTTATATATTAAAAAAATTAATTTTTATTTACATAAAAATAAGATTTTTAATATAGAGATTCATCAAGCTGTTTACACTTAAAATTTTTATTTAATTTTGTACCACAAATTACTGTTCATTCATCATTGTAATCCAAAGAATGTGAATGAAAAATAAAAAATGTTAAGTTTAATTACTTAATCTTAATATAGATATTGACTTTTCTAAATGGTAAATATTAAATATTGTATTAATTATTTTTTTTTTTTGTATAAGTAATTTTATGATAAGATTATTCCAGAAAGTTAATTAATTAATTTTGAAATAAAATGTCAATTGTGTCCTTGTCTAATTGAGCAAATGAGTCAAGGATATGCCACCTTCTTCCTTAACGTTGGCTCTTCTGATTCGCAAATTGGTTGAACCTGGTGGCTAGCTAATGCTGGGCGGCAGAATTTCCTTTCAGGACATGCTCACTCCTCGGAAACTTGATCATTATAGTAGCTGTTCGTTAGTTTAAATTGAAATCGTAGTTGTTGCTGTCATTCATGTCATCGTCGAACCCCAAAGTCCCAACAGTTTAGGTTGTTTTAATGATGTAATTTGGTTGAAACAGACACAAACTTACCATTAACAACAATTCCGTTTTGCCTTAACATGCCTTGAATATTCAACAACCTTGTAGAACGTCAAGTCACATGAGAAAGTTTGGTAGTTGGAGACTTGGAGTTGGCACACAGAGCTTCAGCTGTCCGAAATCAATTAGCAAGTG